>VWZW01006375.1:3285269-3368972 GCA_013397115.1 Edolisoma coerulescens
CACCCCTGCCTGCTGTGACCGTCACTGCGCGGAAGGGGAAGGTGCCTGCGGCCGAGAGAGGCTGGCACTGGGTTACTGGTTCTGTTCTGTTGTTACTGCCACAGTTATTGTTGTTGGTTGCCTTGTTGTTTATATATATATATATATATATTAGTAAAGAACTGTTATTCCTATTCCTCATATCTTTGCCTGAAAGCCCTTAATTCCAAAATTATAATAATTCGGAGGGAAAGGGGGTTTCATTCTCCATTCCAAGGGAGGCTCCTGCCTTCCTTAGCAGACACCTGTCTTTCAAACCGAGACAATGAGGTTTAAGGATTTTTTTTTTTATTTTTTTTTTTTAGTTACATAAACGTCATTCAAGGTAGAGCAAATAAATGTATGTATAAGATATAAAGCAATGGCATGCTTTAACTTTTGCTCTTTGATTTCCTAACATATAGGTTAGACAACACACAGAACACTGTGTGATCAAATAAGTGCCTACATTGAATAAAACTCCTTTTTCTTTTACTCAACTCTGCCTTAATGTAGGATCAGCAGAGGAAATGCTAAAAATTAAAGAGCCTGTATCATAACATTCTGGATAAGAATGGCAGGAAAGAATGACTTGGAAATTTTCTTGGCTGTCAGAGTGGTCTCTTTGAAGAAACTGAAGATGACAGTGAATGGTTTGAAATTCTCCGTTTTCCCCTTGAATGGTTCCATGTTGTAGACAAATGCTCACGGAAAGCAATTAAACCAACCACTGACAAGTAGTCAGGCTACTTTATGTGAACTTACTCCCTCACTTGGTCTGCTTCTCTGGAAGCAGTATTTTGAAAAAGTGGAATTAAGTAGAATGTAGCATCAAATTATATAGAAAAATTTGGAGTGTACTTAAGCAGGGAAACTAGGATTGTGAACTAGCTGGCATAGAGTTAGGAGAACTCTAGATGGCAGAGAGCTCGGAGAAAGTCCATTCTTTCAGGGGAAAAGTTTAACTTCCCTGTAAAGAAAACTCTTGAGGTTTTTTTTAAAGCTAGCCAGAGCTATACTGTCATTCAAATAAAACATGATTATTCTGCTCCCTCCTTTATCTGAAATATTGCTGTAATGCCTCAGAAGAGCTTTTATATCCTATCTAAATTCAATCTGTCTAAGAGAGGAGAGTCTATTTAATCTCTAATTGGATCTGGAGTAGAACTAACACATGCAATCTTTACTGAGAGCTATTACTAAATGAAGAAAGGTTTGATGTCTTCTTGGTGATGGTTCTGTCGGAATTCTTTTCTAGTCCCTGCCTTCCCTCACACTATAACTAGCACGAAGACTGGATCAGCAAAATCCAATTAAATATCATAAATTTACAGCTGGTACTTTTTCATAAAGAAGATAATAATCCAGATGAGAGATGAATTAACAGTGAAGTATTTCCTTCAACACAAGTAAATTAAATTAGAAAAAGCAGCCCTTGGTCCATTCCCTTCTACACCGAGTGGGCTGCTAGAGGAACACATGTGCCTTTAGCCATCAGTTAAGATGGTACATTGTTCAGTGACTTGTCAAACCATATCACAACTGCTTAGATGCCAATGAATTATGGACTAACTTTGTAATATGAATAAACTGGGAAAAATCTTATTTTATTTCAAGGATTTCCTTCCCGTGGTTAGTGCTGATGTTGTGGTGGCAGATACCTCTACATTTGCTGAAATCCATGTCATAAAATGAATGTGTACCTAGAGAGTTTGTGAAGGTGAAAGAGTCCAAATCTACTTCAACCTTTTATTGCAGCTCTATTTCATGGAAATTCAAGAAGGCTAGCAGGCATTGTTAAACTGTATATGTTATGATTCCATTACCTTCAAGCATAGTATCTAGTGGCAGATAGTGCCATAGGAACGGCTTGGACAGGTGCACTCTTTGCTGGGTTAAGAACTGGCTGGATGGCTGGGCCCAGAGAGTGGTGGTGAACGGTGCTGCATCCAGTTGGCAGCCAGTCTCTAGTGGTGTCCCTCAGGGATCTGTGCTGGGGCCAGTTTTGTTTAATATTTTTCTTGATGACATGGATGAGGGTATTGAGTCTTTCATTAGTAAATTTGCAGGTGACACTAAGCTGTGAGCGTGTGTTGATCTGTTGGAAGGTAGGAGGGCTCTGCAAAGAGACCTGGAATGGTTCGATGGATGGGCAGAGTCCAGTAAGATAAAGTTTAACAAGTCCAAGTGCCGAGTCCTGCATTTTGGCCTCAATAACCCCCTGCAACGCTGTAGGCTGGGGACAGTGTGGCTGGATTGGACAGTGCCCAGGCAGAAAGGGACCTGGGAGTACTGGTCAACAGCTGACTGAACACAAGCCAGCAGTGTGCCCTGGTGGCCAAGAAGGCCAATGGCATCCTGGCCTGTATCAAAACCAGTGTGGCCAGCAGGACCAGGGAAGTCATTCTTCCCTTGTACTTGGCACTGGTGAGGCCGCACCTCGAGTGCTGTGTCCAGTGCTGGGCCCCGCAGTTCAGGAAGGACGTTGAGATGTTTGAGCGTGTCCAGAGGAGGGCAGCAAGGCTGGTGAGGGGCTTGGAACACAAGTCCTATGAGGAATGACTGAGGGAGCTGGGATTGTTTAGCCTGGAGAAAAGGAGACTCAGAAGTGACCTTATCACTCTCTACAACTTCCTGAAAGGTGGTTGTGGTCAGGTGGGGCTTGGTCTCTTTTTCCAGGCAATAACTGACAGAACAAGAGGACACAGTCTTAAGCTGCGCCAAGGGAAATTTAGGTTGGATGTTAGGAAAAAGTTTTTTACTGAAAGAGCGATAAAGTTCTGGAATTGTCTGCCCGGGAAGGTGGTGGAGTCACCATCCCTGGATGTGTTTAAAAAAAGATTGGTTGTGGCACTCAGTGCCATAGTTTAGTTGAGGTGGTGTTAGGGCGTGGGTTGGACTCAGTGATCTTGAAGGTCTCTTCCAACCTGGTGTTTCTGTGAATAGGATAGAGCCACTGGAAGACTGAGTGAATATCATATTATCTCATAATCATGGCAGCAAGCAAAAAACATTCACAGGTGTATCAGGAAACAAATGGGAGGTTTGTTTGTTTTGCGGATGCTTTCCAGAATAAGAAAACATTATTATCTCTTAGAAACTTAAGTTACTATCAGCAACTTGCTGTGAGTCTCCTTGGTTTTATATTCAGCAATATGTGTGTTAACATTCTTCACAGAAATGTTCTGCCCATTCATATTTGTAGCCTTTGCACTTTTTTCCCCCTTTTTAAAATTTTTCTGGTAGCATTTTTTCATTTGGTTTAGTTCTAATTGTATGACCACCTATATAATTATGTAATAGCAAGCAGGATGCATGTTTTTTCCAAATCCTTTTACCTTTCTATAGATGTACTGTAGCTGTATTGCTCTAATAAAAATATTAACACTCTTTATAATGCTTGTTTCTCTTGTACAATATGTCAGTGACTATATTTCTGCTACAACCACTAACAGTGAAGAGGGAAAAGATGGTTCAACTTGTTGATATTTGTTGATGCTTAAGGATGTGGTTTACTGGTGAACTTGGCAGTGTTGGATTAACGGTTGGACTTGAGGATCTTAGAGTTCTTTTCCAACACAAATGAGTCTTATGATTGTATGACGCCTTTTATTTCACTTACTTTGAAAGTCTGGTGGTGTTTGAGTATTAGTCTAAATCTAGTTCAATGCAGTAATATAATTTTGGTTTTGAAGGTGTTGTGTTCTCTTGGATTAGGCCTGACATCCAAACCCTTCTGAGTTAAATCTATTGTTGTATAGATTATACTACCAAACATCTGAGCAAGGTGTATTTGTTTTATTTCAATAATACACCTAGTGCATAATTATTTATTCATTTGTGAAATTTTCTGTCTTCCAAATTACTTTTTAAATATAAATACAAACTGGAAAGATTTGAAGGTCGTCCTTTGGTGGGGTCACCATCCAGCCACTTTTTTTTGACTTTACGGAGGACTTTTTTCGGTTGCCTACGTGTAACCACATAGTGCTGTATCAAATACCCCAGTTCATATTTAGGTGCTTTAATCACAAACTGAGTCTCTTCTTAACTGACAGAAGAGCATTTTACTGCTTAATGAGATAAGGGATTATAATCAACACCCTGTTTAATGGAGATAGCTCCTAATCTTCTGAAGTTACATTTGGCAGATGTTCAGAAGAAATGAGGCAGCCCTCAGTGCAGTGGACTAAGTGCTAAACCTTTACAGGCAGAGTTACAAGAGGCACTGGAGAGGGAGAGTGTGAATCTTCATGCAGTAATTCAAGAATCAGATGGAATATAAATCTGTATAAGGAGGTATTCTCCAAGGACATTAGCAGGAGGGATCCTGACAGCTTGGCTTGGGAAAGCATTGGCAGCAGATTCACTAAGTGCAGGAAGAGAAAGACTTGTAGAATTCAATTTCCATATGAAGCGATGCAAGTTTTCCTCATCTCTAGCCTTGCTAATATTTGTAGAAATGCTGTTTGTTTTCAGTGCTGTATTTGTGGTTTGCTATCACTTGTCTTGGCTTAAAAGTAATTTTAGTGGGACAAGCATATAACATCAAAGCATGCTTTACACAGGGTAGTACTGGGTGCTTCCTCCTACCCTCCAGCTCTCTTACTGTTGAGCATGGGCCTTTGTTCACAGGACAGGAACCATCTTTTCTGCTTCAGTTCGGTTGACCCTCTGTCAGGGTGTTGTAAAAAAGTCTTGTCTGCTCTCTGGTTTTATCCTTAAGAGCACGTAACATAATAGTAGAGTACAGTTAACTGTGAACAATTGAAAAAAGCCCCAAAAACTATCTGCCAGAAACTTCTTGGATTAGAACTAAGATAGCTGTGATTTCTGTCTCCTATGCTTGTTATTTCTTGGGGAGTTGGCGACTTTTTTTTTGAACACATAGATTCTGCCTCTGAAGCTGGGAAGAAATATTTGATATATTAATCTAAAAACAGGTGGGAGAGACAATGGAAATTCTGTGGAACTTCCTTGACGTTTTTAGACAGCTATTCTTGTCTCAACAATACATGCCTTTGTCACCAGCAAGGCAAACTTTTATGCCCTGATCTCTTTGGTGTTGATGGCTTCAGATGACAATCCTTGAAGCAGAACTCTGAATCTTTGGGTGATACAGAGAAAAACATGAAAATACAGGGATCTCACAGGCACTCAATTTCTGTATTGCCCTTGTATTTAAAATTCAGTGAAAAGTACCTTTTGCATGAGATGACATGCAGCGCATGGATTGACCTCTGAATTCCTTTGCCTGTGTGTGAACTTGTACTTTAAATATGCAGAGGAAGGAAATTACCATTGTGAACAGTGGCAGAAGGAAGTAGTACTTTTTGGTTTATGTAAGTTTGAGGTTTTTTCTAATCTATATTGGTATTATACAGCATACAAGGTAAATACATATTCTGAACTGTGAGGTATTCTCTGCAATAAGTGCCATTTGGGGACCTTGTCTTCAGTATGTGATCCTATTCGTGATATGCAATCTTGCCAGTTGCAGCAGTGAAACTCAGACTGCTGTGGCTAGCAGAGACCTTGGGAGACTTCTTAGTCATATTCCAACTCTTAGGCATCATATCCAGAGTATCTCTGACATGTTGAACTGCTGCTAATTAATGAACTACTTCAATAGCTTTTTCGAGTAATTTGATAATGTTTTGACCATCCTTACAATCAGCTTTCTGTATACTCAGTCTGAATCTTCTTCATGCCTTATCTGCAATTGCCACAGGTAAATAAAAATGGCCATTTCATTTTTCCAGACTTCTATGTTTCGGTAAATTATTTTCCTATTCCCTCTGAGCGTTCTCTTTTTCGGACTAGGCAACCTACCCCTTTCCTCTTGTGTTTCCTGTTGGTTATATTTTAGGAGTCCCTAATCCATTCTAGCTGCCTTTCCATTAAGGTTTTTTCTTTTTATTTTCCGTTGGGTTTTTTTTGTTTGTTTGGTTGGGTTTTTTTTCCCCTGCTTTATGACCTATCAGTTCCCGTGTTGGATTTTTATGTTCTAAGGTAAAGGTTACGTAGCTGGGAAAAAAGTAAAACCTGTGTTGGTACATAATTTTTATGGGTTGCCTGAAAGCTGCCTAATCTTTGTTTTCCCATTCTTTTCACTTTCTTGAATCTTTGGCATTAGTCTGAACTTGAAATAGAAATGATAAAATTCTGCAAAAGTTACTCTTCTAAAATATTTGTGTACAGCTGAAAGCAATTCTGGGTATTCTTGCAGCATTTCAGGTATCTAAATTTTCTACATTCCTCTTGCAGTTACAAACCACTGCTTAGACTTGACCACAGGCTGTAACTCCTGTAACAGCTATATCTAAGGAAAAAAGTCCTTTTTTGTAGTTATGGTCAAGGTTTTAGAGAGCTGGGCCATCACCAGCAAAATCTAACAAAAGCAGGTGCTGGATTCTGTCCCTGGGATTGGGTAATCCTACTTATACACACGAATTGTGAGGTAAGAGGCTGGAGAACAGCGCTGTGGAAAGAGACCTGGGGGTCCTGGTGGATGGCAAGTTGAACCTGAGTCAGCAGTGCCCTGGCAGCCAGGAGGGCCAAGCGTGTCCTGGGGGGCACCAGGCACAGCATCACCAGCTGGGCAAGTGAGGGGATTGTCCCGCTCTGCTCTGCACTGGGGTGGCCTCACCTCGAGTAGTGTGTGTACTTTTGTGCACCTCAAGGACATCTGACTATTAAAGTAGGTCAAGAGGAGGGTGACCAAGTTAGTATGACTGCCTTCCAACTTGAGATATTCTATGATTCTATGATCCTACAATTCTATGATCCAAGATTAAGGTTATGAATTGGAGGGAATTTTCTGGCTTTAACCTAACAATTACCTGTACAGCTTCTGATGCAGGGTTTTTATATGCCTTTATGGCTAATTCAAAATCGTTTGATTTCCAGGCCTTAAATGCTGGAACTTTTTTTCACCCCTTAAATTAGATTCATCATAAAATTATGAAGATGTTGACTTTCACTGCTTTCTGTTACTGTGTGCAAAAGCATCCAGTATGATGAACAGTTACATCCTTGAGAATGGAGATTATTCTCTTCGTAAAAGACTCACAAATTTGCTCTGTGCTCAGCAGCATGCACTGGAAGGGCAGAAGAATCCCTGTGATTTTAATATTCTCAGAGAGGAGGCTCACATTGCAATGAAGTATGAGGCAGATGCGTTTAAAACCCAAAATATAGTTCTTGCAGCGTTTGATTTACTTATGCTGCTTCCAATCAATTAACAGAAAGCTCTCTTTCTGTGCTGAACTCTGTCATTCAAGTCTGCAGCTTTTGATTTGCATCGTAGTGCATTCCGTTTTTAATGGAATAGCTTGTGTCAATGCCATGATTCTGAGGGCTAAAAGAACGTGGAAAAAATATATTGCCATGACACAAGAGCCTGGTCATTGACTTCTCACATTGTAGGCTGGGTCAAACTGAGCAAAAGGGCTGAAACATTCTTTTAAAGTAAATTTATTTGACTCCATCAGGGAAAATTCTTACTTTATTTTAGGTTACAGTTCATTCTAAGAAAAATATCACAGCTTTTTTTTTTTTTCCCTACTTGGGTAGTTGGCTCCATCAATAAAACTGAAGTTACTGAATTTTCTATAGGTTGTTAAGGCTGCTGATACAGAGGCCAGCCTAAATGAGGACCATATAACTGAACAAGAACACTGAAAGTCTAATGCAAGTATCTAATAGAAATTTTCACAGATTTCATATCTGTTTCTGATTTCTCTGCTAGTCTGTGGGTTTAAGGTATTTGCAGCCTTTGACAGGTATAGAAGAAAGATGACTACGTGTGATTTCTAGATGGTTGAGCAAGAAGGGAATGGTCTGTACATCTGTAATCCTCGGGGATCTGCATGTGGTTTTGCAACACTAGAAATCTACTGATGCTCGAGAAAACTGCCCCCAAGTGGTTAAGGCCCATTTTCTTTTGTTTAATTATTTTTTTTTTCTCTCTTTCTACTCCCCAGGTAGCAGCTGCTGGAGGACATCTGAAATTTACAGTCTCCTATGATGTCACAGAAGAAGAAGAGGAAGAAACAGCTAAATTGATGGTTCAATCTGATGTCATCATAGAGGTAAAGCGATTGTATTTTCAGCCAAAGAAAGAAAGAAGGAGAGTAAATGGCCTGCTTCTTCAGATGTTCGGTGTGAAGTCTGGTGGTAGAGGACACAAAACAGAAGGGTGCACATACTTTCAGCTAATTTCTAGTGGCAGAAAATGGATACACTTCAGAGAACTAAGAGCTTCAGTATCTCGAGGAGTCTCTGGTATTATTGCAATAGCTTAGAAAACTACAATGCTTCTTGTTCATTAGGAGGAATGAAGAAATAAAATAATTGGTCATTTGAGGTAACACTTTCACATGCTTTCAGCAGATCTGTTCCTTTGCACCTCAGCATTGTATGAATTTGCTTTTGTCTACGCAGAGCCGTGCACCATGATGCTAGGTTTTATCTGAATAACCCAAACTTTCTTTTCCACTGCTTTTCAATTCTATCAGGCAAGCCCATTTCAGGTTTACGAAAAGTGAATATTATTCCTGATATTTGTTATTCTTGTAAAATATATTATTCAATAAATCATGAACCCCAATGGGCTTTTTTTTCATGACTTTTTTCATATTTAAATCTCTCTCTTTCATGGCTCTCTCTAGGGAGGTGACTTGAAAATCAGCACTCCAAAAGGGATAATTCACCTGCAGCCTTCTGAAGAGCACACTGAAGAAATTGTGCTGAAACCAGAATCTTTCTCCGTGCATGGCACCGATGTTCCAGTCAGCAGGAGGGAGTTCATGACAATCCTTGCAAACGTGAAGAGGATCCTCATAAGAGCCACATACAGCAATGGGATGAATGCCATCTACAGGTGAATGTGAGGAATGGGCCCCTTTGCTACAGGCAGCTTCTCGAAAGAGTTGTTTTCTCTCTTCGGAGAAGGAGGCTGATGTAATTTAAAACACTCTAATTTATTATCATGAAATCCATAGCATTCATTTACACTTTCAAATTCTTGTTAGTATGTTTTTCATTTTGGGTAGGCAGGAGGAGGAAGGCAACGGAAAGAAGCAGCCTTTTAAGAAAATGAAATTACATGGACTATTAAGGCATGAATGACAGTTCTATAAATATATTTATTTTGTGAACACAGTAATTCCCATGTATATGGTAAATCACGGAGTGCCGTAATAACATGTTGAAGTAGGAAATGATATATTGCTTATATATTGCTTTCCCCATTTAATGACCATACAGGGCCACATTAACAGTGGACCAGAGAATAATATCCTGAGTCTCCAGGCTGGAAAAGTGCCTCAAGGGGAATTCTCTATGTTTTTAATCAGTACCACACACAGAACTGGCTAATCCCAAAGCCTTTCCCTTGATTTATGTCAGGATGCTGCGTGGACTACTCAAATCCACTGACTTGATGCGAACTCTTCTGAGTTCTCTGATAAAATTAAAGACATGTGAGATGATTCAGTTGTTCTATTTCAGTTGCTGCAGTGTGTTTGAAACTGTAAAGCTCATCTTGCATTTCAGATTTTCCTAAGTGCATGAGCAAACACTCCAGATGGGCTAGAAGAAAACCTCTCTCCTGATACCGTGTGATTAACATTAATAGTTAGGTGGCATAAGTAATATTTTTAAAATGCATAATGGAATTGATTGCATAGTAGTTTTTTACTCACGAGGCATGAAACCTGAAATGCTCTCTAATCTACACATCAGTTGATTCAGTGGCATAAGCCAATTTGGAATGGAGGGAGCTGATAGCACATTTAGTGATTATTTGCTGAGAGCACAGACACAGTTTTTGCTGCTGTGAAATTTCTTAAGCAATCTAACTATCATTTGAATACTTAGGTAATTAAAATATATCCTAAATTGAAAGGCAGGTTGTGTCAACAGCATGCAGTTTTCTGATTTGAGCTTTGGCAGTGTAAATTTTTTCCCTGCAAAAAGAATTCATATTTCTTCTGTCTCTGTCTTTTTCTGTGGTTAATTAGTATGTATTACATCTCTGTAAGTAAGTTTGTGAATTGTAACTAGCTTGAGTTTGGGCCAAACTGCTTCTTAATTTGCTCATTCAGTCATCAACCTTACACTCCTTTGCATCTCCTTGCATCCAGTTTGAAAGCCTTTCATGGCCATCAGCTTCTTGTTTGAGGAAAGCCAAAACACCAGGCCAGAGCTCACCTCTTATGCACTATGAGCAGACCATGAGAAGCTGTTAATTCACAGCTTACAGCTGAGACTAGTGGGAGCTCAGTGAGTGATGATCCTCTGCTCTCTTCTCATTCAAATTAAAAAAACCCCCAAACCATTAGTCAGAATTTTCCAAATTAAAGAAGTGCAGGAGCACACTGAGTAGTACGGGAAATGCAAACTTTTAAAGGAGGTATGTATGATTGACTTTCCTTGGGCCAAAGGTGTTACTAAGTATTATGGGAAACGCAAACTTTATTTATCAGAGGCTTACATATATTTGTGTACTGACATTTGTACTAGTAGGAGAAGGGGGGCTTTCCTACAGAAAGCACTTTAGCTGGGCAGTTGAAGTAAAAAAGTGCAGTGCTGGAAATGTAATGGCTCCATCCTGCCTATACTGTGGAACAGTTGGGAGTGGGATGGGTGAGATCCCCTCTGAGCAACAGTGTAGAGCTCAGGTAAGCACCCACATGTAGAACTGGCACAATCTATAGAATGTGCCCTGTAAGTAGGAAATGGCAGAGCTGTCTGTGGCAAATTTGGAAGATGATACATCACTGCCTGCATCCCAGATTACTGCTTTAGCCATTTGGTCATGTGTGGTGCCCCACTGTTTCATAGTCTTGTTCATATTCAGCCTTTGGGAACAGTTTAGTAGTGTGTTATAGATAATTTTCTGAAAGTATTTTTTTTAAATACTCTTTAAGAAGAGCTCTGCAACACACATACAATTTATGCTTTGCATGTTGGTAGCCACCAGCTCCTAGATGTAGTGCCATTACAGTTGGGAAGATTGGTCCCTTAAAGACAGTGAGTTAAAAGGGGGTTAGGGGAAGGAACTGAAGTGATTTTGAAGAGTATCTTTTTTGCTAGAAATGGTCTTATATTGCTGGTACATTTCTAGCTGTCCCTCTGATGTCTCTTACCAGAGAAGAATGTCGTGGTTGCTGTATTATTGTGTTTATTGTCAGCATGTCCACAAGTCTAAAGTAAACAATTTTATTGAGTGCTGTCAGGGTGCTCATTGCAGTTCGACATGACCGAAGAGAGGATGTGAAATTCCAATCACAATTAAACAAGTTCAGTTTTTCATCTTTGATTTAACTGTAGCAATCATAGTTTCATCTGTTAGGATGTGATTTACTGAGTAGAGTTAAGCCTCCTCAGAACAGTTCATGCTCCCAGTCACCTGTTGTAGCAGCAGCAGCATCTAGTGTCATCCAGCCCACCTTATATTCTGTTGTGTAGGCATATTGCTAATTTTCAGGATGTGCCTCATTACTGACTGTTTTATATTCTCTTTGACTTTCACTCATGCTAAAACATACTAGGTGCAAAGCTGAGCCCATAACTCATAAGATCATGCAAAATAACCCTTTTCTTTGTATTCTTCCCATTTAGTTCTTCAGGGAAAATGTAGACCCAATGAAGATACTCTGTGTGATATCTAGGGCTGATTAAGGACTACTGTTGATGGTCTCCAAAGGAAGACATTTTTGAAAAGAAACAGTGTAGAGCTAAGCCTTAATAGATAAGTAGATATGAACTAAAAGGTTTTCATTGTCTTTAAACAGGTATGTGCAGTGGACAGATGGATACTCCTCTGAGAGGGTTAAGAGGGTCTGGCAGAGAGACAGAAATATTACAGGGTTATTAGATCCTTCATGAATGACAACTTCTGCCTCAAAGCACCAGCAGAATTATGTAACATACTAATTAGAGATTGCTATATTAAGCAACCTGTTCATTTAAATACTGAAACTTTTCAAAATGGATAATGTCACCACATGTGTAAGGATTTCCAAGGGTGCTGTTATAATCTATGCTTAAAAAGAGACCAGAATAGAGGCATAAAGTAACTTTCTTGTAGTCATGTAGAAAGAGACTTAAAAATTCAATGGAGTTGTCTCCAGCTGGCAAGAGCTTTAATTTAAAGATTCTATTTTTAACCCTTGTTTAGTTGAACCTACTAGAAACACTACTTAATCTCTAATGCTTTCAAGTAGCCACTAAACAATATTAATGCAGTAATGCTGGCTTTGACTCAAGCATGGTTTTGTGTACATTTTTTTGGGTCATTTTAAGCTTGCAGAATTGTTATTGCTCTATGGTGTAGTTAGGAAGCTTTCTTATATAAGTGGGCAATTAGATGATCAAGTAGCATAAAAAATGAGAATGCAGAAATGCAGCAATCAATCTGAAAGTGAACCCAGCTTCTGAGTTTAAATCCTGGTCCTCCTCTAACCTGACAGGTCTTCCAAACTGTTGCAGTTAAGTCCATCTGTGGTAGAAGCAACAGGCCAGGAAAAGATAACCCTCTCTTATTGTTTTGTTTGATCTAATACTGTTAGCTTGTGCTTCAAAGGAAGTTTAGTAGCACTGTTTATTCAGTTTCAACATTCAGAGTGGTCACTGATGGTAAGTGTTGCAAATATGCAGATAGGCATTGGAAATTGTGGTGTTAAAGAGAATAGATTGCTTGCAACCACACAGAGAGGAGTCAGTGCTAGACACAAGGAGAAAGAGGGAAGAAGAGGCCAAGGGTTTTTTTCCATATGCAGAATTGGCTTCAAGACAAATGAGCAATGATTGGGTCACTACTTCATGTGCTTTATGTAGCTGATGTGATTCAGATGCCTGGCACAGCAGACAGTAAACTATGCTGATACTGCCTGAAACGTCCCCTTCCCTTTTAATCTTGTTTGTTTTTAGAAGTCAACAGTTGCCTGCTGACAGTAACAGTCAGCTTAAATATTTGGTCTTGATGTCTAATCTCAAATTGTTCATGCATCTCCAGGATCCAGTGCCCCATTACTGCCAGCATTATGTATTTTAATGAATGCAGAATGGCATCGAGGAATCAGAATTGCAACATCAAAATGGGAGAAAAGAAAATCACTGCAGCTTTCTTCACTGACTAACTGTTAATGTTAAAAACTGTTAAACACATTAAAATCCCATTTAGCAAATAGCAGAACGTAATGAAAATTGGAACAATTCAGTGAATACAAATGTGAGATAATACTGGGTGGATTGTTTCTGTGTGTTAGTGCTTCTCTTTGTTCCAAGATCAATGCTGAGAGGGAACTAGCTGTAATTCAAAGGAGAAATAAAATTTCACCTTTTGTTTAAAAAAAAAGGTTTCTTCATTTACAGATTTTTTTTCCTTAAAATTTTAGATTTTTTTACTGGTAAAGTAATCACTGTTTGATATCTAATATCCTAGAAATTGGTTATCTTATAGTAAAGAAAATTCAAATGAATGATTGCAAAATAAATGTACAACAATGGAGTGAAGGGGATATACTGAAAAGTGAGAGAGAAATTACTGAAGATCTGGATGGGAATAAGCATCCTTCTCTTAAAACAGTGTCAAGAACCTTTTACAGAAGTTCTAGTATCACCAAATTGGATTGAAGTTTCTAACTGCATTACACACAGTGGTAGTTCCTCCAAAGTCCAGTCATATTCCTAGTGGTGGTAAAATTTCTGTTTTTCTGAAGCTCCTATCTTAATTTCAGAAATCTTCCTTTTTTTTTTTTTCCATTACCTTTCATGTCTGTCTTGTTTGGAGTAGTCATGAAATCAGCTGGGAAAATATTCTGTCTTAAGCTTTCCTCCAACTGCTGCAGTAACAACAAAATATTTTTCTTGGATGTTTTCTTGTCCAAGGTCATCCAAATAATTTTCAGGATTTTTTTGCAGCCAAAAGATAAATGCCCTATTATGAAGGGAAAAAAAAAACCAAGGTTGTTTTAAGTTTTTTAAAGAAAATGGATTACTTTTTCTAATATGTGTGTCATGATTGAAAGGTATTTTCTGCTGAAGACGACTTCAAAACAAGCTTTTCAAGTAGCTCTAGTTATCAAACACTCTGTTAAGATTACTGGGTGAAAATAGAAGTAATTTAGCCTCTGTAATACCTTCATATTCCTTTGAATTTTCATAAGAATTAAACTCCCAAATCCCAGTTTCTTTCCCCAGACAGAGACTCTTGAGGTAAGCTCTGATAATAGCTGTAAGATTGTCAAAAGACTTACATTGTTTCTCTCATCATGCTTCCATGCTTTTGAAATAAAAATCATGGTCAGTGTTCACCTAAACAACAGCTGTTTAGCACTTTTTTCTCTGGCACTGGGGAGACCAGGGTATATGGCAGAAGACTTCCTTTTTCTTTCATGCACATACATTTTTTTTTCATATACATAATACTTAGATCCTCAATCCTTCTATACAGGGCTCACATCTTTTCCAGAGGTCAAATCTCTGGAGTAAAAATATCCAAAACCTAGTAATGTAATATTTTAGAAAGCTGGACTAGTGGTTCATAAATTTTGAAGACCCTGCTTAGTGTCAAATTTGCTCTATATGCAGCTGCAATGCAAGTTGGCACATATGGCTTGCAGGCCAGGAATAGCCTTCCATCTCCTGGTACAGTGCTGTGAGACTTCTTAAATCTATTTTTATCAGTGGGTATCTGACCATAGTCTCCCTCACATGATGAACAAAAATAGTAACATATAGTTTTGGAAGAAGTAGAAGAATATTAAAACCTCCTTATTTTTAAGCAGGAAAGCAGAAACAAGGCACTGCATGTCACTATAAAGTGTTTGTTGCATTCAGCTGCACACATCCATCTAATTTGCTATTTTGCCTGTTAAATTTCTGTTACATCCAGAATAAGAAGTGTTATTATGGAAGCTGCTGACCACACTTTGAGGGGGAGAAGGATAGCATCTGCAGTGGAGTTGTGTGAGTGTCCTCCAGGCTATGATGGTACCTCCTGTGAGGTGAGTATCATGATGCAGTCTAGTTCGATGTTGCTAACACTGTGATAGTTGGAAGCAGACAGTGGACCTGTGTTGGTAGAAAACAGTAAGAGAGCTGTCCATTCCTGTTAGGAATTTGCCATGGCTTGACTAGTTACCTTTATTTCCAGGTGACGGTTCATTACATCTGATAATATTTAAAATCTGAAGTTTTACGCCTCTGTGGTGATTTCTAACTTATGAAAAGAAATTTTGGTTAATAAAAAAGAAGTTAAAACAATATTTGTTCTCTTCAGCCAATTGATAATGGATGAACCTGTCACCTTTAGAAGGAAAATGGCAGTTATCTGACCTGTGCACAACAAAGCCAGATCAAATTATTTGAGTTAATGGGGTTGAGTTTCCTCTTTAGTTTTCCCAGGGCTTTGCCATTTGCCTTAGAGTTGTTGAGAATTGCATGTGTGTTCTTCTGAGGATTGTGTCACTTTATTTTGCGGCTGTTACAGATAAAAACGTAGACACGTGCTCAGAAAACTCCCCACTTCCCTAACAAATTCATTAGTTCACAGAGAATGTGTTCATACAAGTATATGTATGATTAAGTACCTCACGTGGGCATAGCTTGGGGTAAATAGAAGCCAAAAAAAATTCTTCAAAAGCTTTGCCTTTAAGGAAATAGTTTCAAACACCGAGATGCTCTGCTTCACAAAACTACAAACAGTATGCCATTTACACAGGCACTCTAGGCGTTTGCTTGTCAACTCTTTTTTTCTTTAAAAATTTTCATGCTTATATGTGATATTTAGGGCTTAGAGTCTAGTCTCATGCCAAATGTGGTTGCTTGTTGCTGGGGCTAGATGAACTAATGTAGAAAGAAGGCCTGAAGGAATTAATGGATATTCCTATCACTTCCAAAATGGTACAGATGGAAAAATAACTGGAGAAGAATAGTTTTCACCTTGGCTGAGAAATAATTTTAAAGCCTGGCCGTTGTCTGTCTGTTCAATTATTTTAAGAAAAATGCTGGATGCAGTATCCTTGTGCTTCACACTTTTTTTTCACTTGTCCATTTATTCTCCCAGTGCAGATTTAGGTGTGATGTCCAAAAGAGCAATTGGAAAAGCCCTGATTGCAGATATTTCAATATGTATTTTTGTTGTAGAAGCTGAAGGACTTGGGTAGAATTCCTGTCTTGGTGTTGCTGAAACTGTCTGTCCAACATTGTGTCCTTCGGTGCTAAACCTTCTCTTCAGTCATAAACAGTCCCTGAAATTTGATATATACTTAAGATCATACACCACAAGAGAAAGCACATATATATAGCTGAAAATTTAAAGTTTCTATGCATGGTAGTGGGCATAAAAAAAAAAAAAAGATGAAGTTTTAGATTTCCAGACAGACAGTAAATAACAAAGTATGGAAAGAGAAGTTGAAAATGTCTTTTCCTTTTTTTTTTTTTTTCCAGTTACCATTTTTGTTTCTTCTGAATACTTTCAGCCTTGTCCAACATTTTATTTCTGCCAGTTTCATCCTAGTGGAGTTTCATTTTTATTGATTTTGTGCAGTTTTTCTGTTCCATTTTCTCTTCATTATTTAATTTAATGTATGTATTTGTCTCCTGCATAATGATGTTACAGTACCGGGCATAGATGCTGCAGCACTAAGACCAACTATTACTTACGTATTTTCATGCTATGAATGTTTTGGCACAATCAGTCTTCCAAAGACAATAAATCCCATTTAAATTATTCTGTCTCTTTTAAGATTGTTCCATTATGTAAATTTGGAGTTTATTTTTTACAAGATTCTGGCCAAATAAAATTCTTACATTTTTGCGTATGTATGAACACAGAATTGCATAAGCACAGGTAAAGCAGATAAAATTTTAGATTTCTAATACCAATTGGACTCCTCTGTGATAGTTACTTTGCTCCACTCATGAATTTTCTTGCCTTTGTCAACATCTTCACATCTAATTGCTCTTCTCACTCAGATTTGCTCCCATTCTCTGTACTCTTTTACTTCTGCTTCAGAAAAAGTTCTGTTTAACATGCATCACTGTGGTGGTGAAGAACTTTCCTGACTTTTGAATGTTCCATAATTTATTTTCTTAAGATCTCAGTCTGTAATCTTTAGTTCTGTTCTAAGCCTTGCTATTGATATTTCATGTCTTAAAATGAGTGACTTTTGGAGCCTTGTCTTGAGCAATATCATGTGTGTCTGTGCACGAGAGCATTATTTTCAGTCACCAAAAGAGGAAGAGGATTTACAGATTTATGCAGAAACCACTTGCATCTCATGCCACAGAAAGAAAAACACAGAAATTTCTTTTAAACTGTTTTTAGGTTTTGGGTTTTATAACTCAAGATTTTTATTTTTTGTATTTATGTTTTTTTTTAGGAATGTGTAACCAAGAATGCAAAGAAGGAAAAACAAGGATAATGTCTCAGGTTTTGGAGTGTTTTTTTAAAAGAAGAATTTCAATTAATCTTTAGATTACTTTCACATTTTTCAAGAGTAAGACAAAAAGGGCCATCTTTATTTTTATAAAGAAGAGTCTGTTCCCTTTAAAGAGTGTATGTGAAGGGGAAAGGATTTTCTTTATTAAATGATATTTTTAGTATTCTGTCAGTGCAAAACTTTCTCCTTGTATTATCCAGATGCTTTTGAAGGTCGTAACTCTGTCATGCGCTTTTTTATCTTATGCAAAATTATTGGATCACATGAGCAGTCTTACTGTAGAAGGATAGTTTGCAAAAACTATAAAGCCATTTGTGAGATATATAGTAAGGAAGACTGCTGCTTGACATCTTATTATGAGCAAATGGAGCAGCTGAATTTTCGCTGATGAATCAAAGTTGTATGGGTGTCACCTTTCCTACAAAATTACTGGCCATGCATTTAATATTGATTTGAATTTTACATTTAAAAAAGAAAATTAAAAAATCAGAGCAGTTTCTTAAAGGGAAATTACTATCCTTTAAGGAGCACAATTTGTGAATAAAAGGATAGCCTTGTTTTCAGCCTGTGCTTTATTTCAGTTTAGCCCTTTGCTAGAGTCCTAACAAGACTAAATGGTATTTTAATTTCTCTTTGCAACTGAACTTCTCAGAAAACATTTCTGTTGTTTTGAGGTTTTTTTCCTCCTTCTCTCTCCTTCAGTATTTCACCTTCTCCTGTTTTTCAGTCTGTACCTCTTGCTTTGATGCTGTCATATTTCAGTTCTTCATTTCTCTGCTTTATTTTACCATTTCAGAAGAACGATCAAGTTAAGGCTTCCTCTAATCTCACGCCTGCCATTAAGGCTAAGGTCAGTGCAAAGCCACAGCACCAGAAAGAAGAATTTTCTAGAGAAATACTGGTATTTTTATTCATTTGGCAAGTATGTTTTTTGTGTGTGCAAGCATCAAATCCAAGAAAATTTTAAAAATCCCATTCCTTCCTCTGTTCAAGCACAAGTTTGTCCAACTTTTTACCTAACTTATGTTGCAGTCATGCTGGCCTCGACACAGGCGTGTGAATGGCACGATTTTTGGTGGAGTCTGTGCACCATGTACGTGCTTTGGTCATGCAGACGTGTGCGATGACATCACAGGAGCATGCCTGGTAAGTGTCACTACAGGAAACAAGGGACATGGCCAACATCACGTCAATATACCTGTGCAATTGAATTGGTGACCTCTGAGACCTTAAATAATCAAGAAGAAAAAAGCCAGCGAGTTACAGAAGAGATCTTTATGTTGAGGTTAAGGATCCCCTCATACCAAGATATGGTATCTTTAACATTTAAAAAAACCAGATTTTATTTATCACATAGGATGTGATAAATCTATGATAAAACTATGTTTTAAAATAGAATCAACAGTATTAAGGTATGGCATGCAGAATGCAGCAAATGTATGAATGCTTTTTCTTGCAAGATTTGTCTTCCCCTCCCATTTGTCTCCTGCAGTATATTCAATTTATAGTATGTAGCAGGTGATTTTGTATATTCTGTTCTAGTTTGACAAAAAGATATTGTTAGTGTCTTCCTTCTTCTATATTCATAGTAAACCTTGAAGGAACACTTAATGAATTGTACTTCAGAAAAATAATAAAAGCATATGATCTCGGCTAAATCAGATTTTTTTTTTCTTGTAGACTATGGAGATTTTATGTAGTTACCTACTAATTCAGCAATTAAATCTGTGATATTATCCATAGTAAGCCTACCAGCACACCACTGTTTCCAGCCCATTCAGTAGCCTTTTGGAATGGGTGAATTATGCTGAATATACTGTTCTGATTGACTCAAGGGCATTTTTAGTTTTATATTGTCTGACATGGCATGAAGCTTGAAACAACATGTCTAATTCCATTAGTCCTGCAGAAGCACAATTTAAGCCAGTGCCAGTTTAGTGGGATATACTCTCAATTTCCCTGCAGAATTTCAAGCAGACTCTGTAATGTGCATGTTTCTAAATGTTTCCTTTATTTCCTTAAGAAAAACCTGCTGGGAAAATGCCAAAATGAAAATTCAGGCTTTTTCCAATATAATTTGGCACTTAGAATTATTACTGTTCTTCCTGTTTTGCTCATAGAAGATGTTTAATTGCATTGCAGTGCTAAACAAGATATCCTTAATGTGCGGATCAGTGAATTTTTCAAATTGCTTTTTCATGAATAGAAGCTTAAAATTATTCTCAATTTAATTATGCTGTAAGCCTCAAAGAAGTACCTAGAATGAAAAACATGTTTGATGTGACAGTCATGTTTTGAATCCTTCGCTTAATACTCAGTGAAAATGTTTATCACTAGGGTAATATGGATTTGTGTTTCCTGACAAAAATTTTTTGCATTAATGACCGTATTCTCCAGCTACAATGTTTATAATATCAATGTGGGATAAAATCAATTAACAGGAGAGAACGGGAAGGAAGAATCTTGTTTAAGGTATGCCATAACTGTTGACTATTTTGCTTAGGCGTACATAGCCAGATGTAAGTTCTGAGGTTGTTGGCTTTTGTGTCTTCAAGTTTTAGCCCCTGCACATCTTCCCTCTTTATTTTTGTCTGTAGCACCAGCCTGAATGAAAGAGAAGGCCAAGTAGCTGCATATTGCTTTTTGTGCTGTTTGGCTGATGAGAACTGTTGACTCGGACAGTGGAGCTCCCCCTTCTGATGTTTCAAGGGTACTGGTGTAAGATAACATAGCACTGACAAGGAAGTGGAAAATAACCAGCTGAAGATGGACTTTCATCTATACACGTTATCAAGCACTCTGTATTTTATGTGTTCTGTAGCTTATACTAGATCAGGCTATAGAGAAGAGACGCACAGGGAGCTTAAAATCAGTTCTGGATTTTCTTACAACTTTGAAAGCACTGTAAGTCAGATCGGTTAGTATCCATGCAGGCTATTAAATGCTGCTATTCAATTTGGATCATAAGCCTTTTGAAGTGAAAGAGAGAGAAGTCTGAATGCTGAAAAAGGGAAATGTTTCACATCAAAGGCATTCTTTCTATTGAGGTTTACACAGCCTTTTGGCCTCCTTATTATTATTCATGGTGTTTTTTCAGTAATACAACAGACAATTTAGGCACCTAATTTACTGATATGATACTTCTTTTTGCTCTTCCTTAGCTTTGAAATGTAGTTAAAAAGAAGCTGAAATGTGTTTTTGACTCATGATAAAAGCTCAAGTCATCTGCTTCGACATAGGCCTGTATAAAAAGCTCATTTTAACGTATATCTTGCAGTAACCTGCAAAGCCCTTTGATCCCCACAGCAGCCATAGAGAGCTGCACGATACTTCGATCTCATTACCATTGTGATACACATAACTGCTTTGGTACATAGGGCAATTTCGAACATTCAGAAATATTCTTTTGTACTATTACACACACACATTTACAGTAGCTTTAGGAGATTGGTTAAACCTAAACCTTGTGAAAAGCAAGTACATTTCAAGGTGTTTCATTCATTGCAGGATACTATGTTCCTATTAGTAAGCCCAGAGAACGTAGATCTTTCTCCCCAAAGATATGCTCAAATTGCCTAAGTGGGCAGTCCACCATGGCATCCTTTCCGTACTGTATTCCCCTGTGTATAAACAGCATATACCATGTAGGATGAGGCCGGTGGACATGTGCTGGTGGACATGTGCTTTAGACAGTGTTCATCACAAGAACAACAAAATGTCTTTACCCATCTTCAAATACACCATAACCAAATGATATGTCCTAGCTAAATGCAGTACAGGCTCTCGCTCAAGTGAAGCCTCTGCAACATCCTGATTACATTTGTATTGTAACACCAGGAAAGGGAATCGTCTGTGTCATCTTGACATTATGGTAGTTTGAAAATGCTAGAAGAGCTTATTCATGCTTCCAAAGACAGAATACCATTGTCTGGTCTAGGCGGCTCGGGAATATACTAATAATAGGCACCCAGGCTTACTCTCTTTAGCTGGCTTTAACAGCTTCCCTGGTTGTCTCTGTGACAGGTATCCTGAGGAAGGGCAGCAACATGCCACAGTGCTATCTTGGACTCTGTCATAATCCCTGTATAAAGTTTTAGATTCATCCCTAGCATTCTATTCTAAATGTTTTTTCCATGTTCATATATACTCAGCTGCATACGCAGGAGTGGTTATCAGTGTGAATTTAGGGTTTCCTGATACTGGGCATAAAGAAGTTCATTTGGTTTCTTCCAAAAGAAGAGAGTTGGCTCAGTAGGAAATGGTGAAAAACAAACTCCAGGACATCAGCAAGGAAGTTTGTAGGGAACAAGGTCTGAGTCATACATAAAATTTTGGACAAAAATAAGTCCTACAGTTTTAATTACACAGGGTTGTCTAACTGAAGTTTAAAGGTGTTTAGAGATAAAAGAGGTAAAGGAAATAAATGCATTCAATATAGTGTGAGATACAAAAAGTGGAATTTGAAAGCATAAGTATTTGGACATAAAATTCTTCCTGGCCACAAAGTCTATGGATCCATGGAAAAAAGCATGGATTTTACCAAACCACTAGTTCAATGTGTTGGAACAACCTCTATTTCCATGGGAATAAAAGGGAAGCAGATATAACGTACTGAACAGGTTAGAGAAGTTGATCATGATCTATTTTATATCCAGTCTCATGACATGAAAAAAAAGTACAGTTTTCCTATGAACGTGAAATTGAGACATCGCAGGCTTAAGCATGCTCTAAGGAAATAATCTCAATATAATTAGACATTGCTCAAACCAGATGATGTTCAAAACCATTGCTGTACATTTGGCAAGTTTCAAACTGAGATTCAGCCAATTGAGATCAAGAAAGCACAAATTTTTCGTGAATGTTGATAATATTTTTAGAAGGAGTTGTCTACTTCAGTACTTAAAGTACTGATCTGTAAATGTGGCAAATTAGCATGAAGCTTAATGCATCACTGAAGAGAACGGGCAGATCAGGTCATATCTACATACTACATAATCCTTGTTCTTTGTCCTGTAAGGTCCAAACTGGCTCAGGGAGAAAAGTATAGGATACATAAGATCATTATTTCTTAGATACACTCTAACATACATCGTGCAAGGTATGCTCAGATTTTGGTCTCAAATACGTGGGGTTCTCTTTTTTTGTTTGTTTTTAAATTTAAATATTGATTCGTTGCTTTTGAAGATGCTGGGGACCATCAGTGCTAGTCAGTTTTTGAGCACTGGCTCCTAAGGGCACAGGAGCAGGCAGTTCCAAAATGTTGTTAAGTCAAGCAGGCGAAACAGAAGGCTGGCTTGGCTGAGCATTGATCTTCTTTTGGAGATAAGGAAAAAAGGAAGGTGCATGCGGTGGAAGCAGGGTCAGGTGATGTGGGAGGAATACAGAAATGTTTCTTGCCACTGTAGAGGAAAATTTGCGTGGCCAAAGCGCAACTGGAGTTGAAGCTGGATGGAAATATGGGGGGCAATAATAAGAGATTTTTTAAAATAGGTTAATAGCAAAAGGCAGTGCAGAAATAACATCGGCCCGCTACAGGATGGTCTCCTCACAAACAGGGACATAGGCAAGGCAGAGATGTTTAATTCTTTCTTTGCCTTTGTCTCCAACATTTATGATGGGCCAAAGGAGTCCCAGTGCCTTGAGCTGAAGGACCATGGTGATTAGGATTTTAGATTTTATATTTTTCATATCCTGTAATGCTTTAGTGTGTAACTCTTAAGACTTCATATAACCTGTTAGCTACTGTTCTCCCATTCTGGTCAGACAAAACAAATCCTTTCTAGGCCTGGACTTCAAGGACACCTCACTGTCTCAGGCCCCAAAATATGTAAACAAAGCCTCTAAAGCAGGGGGAACAAACTTGGGGTAATGACTTTATTACCTGAAATTGTAATTGGAGAACTAACCCCAATATGCAAATAGACCAAACTTACAAAAGTATGAAAAATTCATGACCCGTGGTCCATTTTGGGTGTAGCCTCTCTGAAGGCTTTTTACTGCCCTAAGTGTACCTTTGAAGGCCCTTCAATAAATACCCTCTTTTATCCTCTTAATTTTGTCTAGCCTCTGTTTTTAGGTAGCCACATCAAGGCATCAATGGCTGTGAGCATGATGAACTTCCAGTGTGCCCTGAACTACTGCGGCATCTACTGGATTAATATGTCTATGTGCCCTGATGGGATTCATCCAAGAACACTCCAAGAGCTGGCTGATGTCATCCTGAGGCCTCTCTCAGTGATTTTTGAACAGCCTTGGGAATATGGAAACGCCTAGTTGAGAGAAAGCTCGCTAATGTCTGAATTTTCAAAAAAGGTCGAAAAGGACAGCATGGAAACTGTAGGCCTGTCAATCTCACTTCAGTGCATGGTAAAATTACGGAGAAGATTTTTCTGGGAGGTATTGAGAAACACCTGAAGGATGGTGCAGTCATTGGTCACAGCCCGAATGGCTTCATGAGAGGAAAATCCAGCTTATCAATTTTAATTTTCTTTTATGATAGGGCAACCCACCTAGGTGATCAAGGGAAGCCACCTGGTGTAATCTTTTTTTCATTAAATTTCAGTAAAGCTTTTCATGCTGTTTCTCACAGGATCCTTCTGGACAAAGTGTCCAGCACATAGCTGGATAGGCATGTCGTGCAATGAGTGAGCAGCTGGCTCGTGGGTCAGTCACAGAGGGTTGTAGGGAATGGGGGGGACTTCAGACTGGGGATGTGTCACTAGTGGATTTCCACAGGGCTCCATCCTCAGGCCCTGTGCTCTTCAACATCATGATAAACAACTCGAATGCAGAGCTCAAAGAGGTACTAAGTAAGTTTGCCAATGTTACTGAATTGGGTGAAGCTGTTGACTCTCTTTAGGGCAGAGAGGCCCTGCAGAGAGACCTTGACAAATTAGAGAGATGGGAAATCACCAACCAAATAAAGCTTAACAATGAAAAGTGCCAGATTCTGCACCTGGGATGGGACAGCCCTGCAAGTATGTATGGATGGGGGATTGAGAGGCTGGAAAACAGCGCTGTGGAAAGAGACCTGGGGTCCTGGTTGATGGCAAGGTGAACATGAGTCAGCAGTGCCCTGGCACCCAGGAGGGCCACCCATGTCCTGGGGGCATCAGGCACAGCATCACCAGACAGGCAAGGGAGGGGATTGTCCTGCTCTGCTCTGCACTGGTGTGGCCTCACCTTGAATATTGTGTGCAGTTTTGTGTGCCACAACATAAAAAAGACATTAAGCAATTAGAGAGTGTCCAGAGGAGGGCAACAAAGATGGTGAAGGGCCTTGAGGTGAAGCCATATGATGAGTGACTGAGGTCACTTATCTGTTCAGCCTGGAAGGAGACTGAGGGGAGCCCTCATTGCAGTTACAACTTCCTTGTGAGGGGAAGAGGAGGGGCATGTGCTGATCTCTCTGGTGTCCAGTGGCAGGACTCAAGGGAATGGCCTGAAGTTGTGTTAGGAGAGGATATTAGAAGGTTGGATATTATTAGATTATTATTAGAAAAAGGTTCTTCACCTGGAGGGTGGTTGGGCACTGGAACAGGCTCCCCAGGGAAGTGGTCACAGCACCAAGCCTGACAGAGCTCAAGAGGTGTTTGAAGAACGCTCTCAGGCACATGGTGTGACTCTGGGGGAGTCCTGCACAGGGGCAGGAGTTGGACTTGATGATCCTACCCAACTGTGGATATTGTATCATTCTATGAGTATGAGGAAGTGAACACAGAGATCAGATTGACTAAGATTAGACACAGTACATGGAACTGACTGATGTTAAAGTGCCAGAAAATACTTTGTCAAAGTGAAGGTGGCCAGGTCTTTGTAACAAGAAATGTTTTCCTAAAAAATGGAAGGTTTCAGGTGTTTTACTTTAAAAAAAGCAGAACCTGCAAATACCACTCAGCAAGAGATGCGAAGCTTTAAAGTAGTATATTAGCTTCTCTCACTGTAATAACATCCTTGACATATAAACTGCTCATATTCTTCAAAAACGTTAAGATATGTCTGAGGATATTTAAAGCTAAACTTATCACAGAAGAAGAATCCATTATTTTTCAGAAAAAGTACAAATAATTTGACATGATGTCTTAAAAAAGTTGAATTGCAAAGGATTTTTCTTTTGAAACACTTAAATTATTTTTGTCACATCTTCTTTTGAAAGCATATTGTTCCCAGCTGCTTTTTTGGTATGGCTGGTAGATTCTTTTTGAGTGTCAACGTTTGAAATACCAATCAAATGGATTAATTAACTTATGGAAGTTGATTTTAGCCCAGCTGACTCTTCTAAAGCCATAATTTTAGTTGATTAAGTGTTTCAACAAGTCGGTATTAGCTCACAATCTACAAATTATGTTAAAATATAGTATTGTGATTAAGGCTTTAATTTCGAATATATGCTGATAGTATGCATTAGCAGTAAGAATGCACCCTTTAAAACAACAAACAGCATTTCTGGAGGTAAATGCTTTTGACTGCAATGCCCTCATGACTTTAAAAGGTATTGTGCTTTTTTAGCTGCCCAGGTACAGACCAGAGTGCAAAAAAGTTTTGTACAAATCATTGCAATCTTGGAAAGCTGTGAAGAAGGAATCAGTGTTCCTTAGAATACTGTTTCTTTATTGAGGATAAATTATGTCTTCCAGACAGTAATGCTGTTAAATAGCAATCAGTACCATATCCATTACTTACTAAAATGATAAAACAATTTTAAAGTGTTCTTATAAAGCAATTTTCAATTAAATCCTAAGTTTGAAAGCAGCCACACTTAAAAAAAAAAACAACAACAAAACAGACAAATAAAACCAAACCTCTAGAGTTCTTAAGCTGCAGCTTGGGTGAAACATTCTAGGTTTGTTCTGGCCCACTGTCTAAAACACAGCAGAACACACCCCATTAGATAAAATCTCTCTCATGGCTTTCATTTTGGCCTTTTGAAGGTGACATATGCTTTTTCAATCAGTTTTTCAGTCCATACCAAGCACATCAATATGGCATTTAACATCCAAAATCATTCCTACTGCTTTCTCTGTTTTTTCATTGTGAAAGGGTTACACTTGGGTATCTTGTGGCAAATAGCAGTGAAAGGAATAGTGTGGTATGCTAATAATGTGGGGCGAAGAAAGGAAACAGATTAAGCCAGAAAAGTAATTTTCTGAATCTATTATGGATTCTGTGAAATTATTTAGAATTTCTAAATCCTATATGGTGAGAGGGAAGAAGAATAGAAAGGGTAATTACTCTTTAAAACTTGGTTCTTACAAGTCACCATGGAAAGCCTTTTCTCACAGGACCGATTTCCATTCTGCTAAAAGATTGTTTAATTTGAGATCAGCCAAAAGCTATATACAAAAATGCAAATCCAGTACTGCCATTTTTATACTGCATGTTTCGTATGCTCAGCTTAATTTCTCTCCTATTATGCAGTCACATAGATGAACACAAAGGGAAAGCACCCTATACACAGTGTGCTCGTCCTTGCTTCTACTCTCGAAATAGAGGCAAGATTCTATTCTAGCAAATAAGTATTAATTAACTAATTCAGGCTTTGCTATTGTTTACAAATACTGCTAGCCATCTACCTTGTAAAATGAAGTAATGTACTTACATGTCAAATGTAGTAATTCGTTTTTATAAACTATATGGTCTGGGCTGTATTTTTGGAATCAACATCTGAAAACAGTTTGTCACAAAATACAGCCTGTTGCAAGACTGCGATACTAAACCTGTTTTATGCTGCTTTGAAAGATGGTTTTCTTTAAGCAAGCTAAAACAATAATGGAGCTGTTGTGTGATGTAAATTTAAAGGTTTTCTGTTAAATATTATTTTTGTTTTACATAGAAAAAAATTATCCACAAGAACATATAAAGCATTGATTGTGACAGCTAACCTGTAGAACTGTTTCTCAACAAGCAGCAGAAAATGAGAATAAATGTGGCAGACCTTTTTCCATGTGCAAATTGTCTAATTGTCGATTTGTACTTTACATCTTCTGTTTAGGACTGCAAACACAACACAGGTGGTTCATATTGTGATAGATGCCTGCCTGGCTTCTATGGTGATGCAACTAAAGGGACAGCTGAAGACTGTCAGTTGTGTGCTTGCCCCCTAAACATACCTTCTAACAAGTAAGTTGTATATTTATTGCATATTCCACTTTTTTGCTTAGTAAATTGCATAATTTCTTAATTTATATTTTTACAAGTATGCTTGAGATTTTTTTTTCTTTCAGTGAAATGATACATTCTGCAATATAAACTTTTATTTTTACAATTGTGCAGAGTGCTTATTTCCACTGACAGGCAGATAAAGACAAAAGCTAGATGAGACTAAGCTAGAAAAAACAACACAGAATATGGATGACTGCTTTTCAAATTAATAACTAGCATTTGCTTTTCTGTCCTCCTTAAGAGCAGTAGTTTCTAGTTTTAAAGCTGAATTTAAAGCTGAATTTCCAGATTTGATGTGTGGGTTTTTTCTGCTTTTACTTTTTCTTTTCTTCCAGTCTACATTCTGTGATTTCTTTGGAATTTGAATTCATCCTTAGATCTTGCAGTGAAAATATTTTGTCAGCACATCTCAGAAAAAATACTGTAAATTTGTTTTATTAAATAAAAATACAAGTGAGAAGTTATTCAAAATTCTGATCTAAGAACCAAAGTTTCCTTCATTACAAAAGCTTGTGTATGCTACTCTGTCACGTAACTTAATAGACCAAATGGCTTGAACATTTTTTCATTGGTTTTGTCACAGACAGTACCTGGAAAATAATAGTACCAAAAACAGTTTACATGATGTACGTGAATAAAACTGTTCTGAATCTTGTCTGTGGCGTTGCATCCTATTAAAATCGCACTGATCAGAGCAGGAATAGTCTAAGCCCTTATGAACGGAAATTCCAGGGGGTTGTAGAATGGGGGCCTGCCTTCCTGTTAACACAGCTCTTGAGTTGGTTTTATTAGATATATATATATGGGTTTATTTTATCTGCTGCTCAGGCATGGTTCTTCTGACATTCTCATTACTTGGTATTTCCTTGCCTCCGTAATTAATTATCTTTCTCTTGTTTGAGAACACTGTGCTGACAAAGCAGGAAAAACACTATCACATTTCAATCTTGCACAGATGTGCAACAAACCAAGTCAAATTGATTGAATTTAGGTTATGATTGGCAAAATGCCTGGAGACCTCCATTACGTAGTCATCATAGTTCTGGGTGCCTTGCTTTCCTTTTTTAAAGTTAACAGTCCCCTTTTTAATATTTCATGTTCTTGAAAAATGTAGGTACAAATCAAACACAATATAAATATTCTTTGAACTGTGAAACTGTGTGAGTCCTGAATCCTACAAAGTTTAGCTTTGCAGAACTCATTGTAAGGTTCAAGCTCTCATGACATTACAGTTCTAGACAAATTATTAAATTTGTTTATGAGGAAAAAAGAGGTTTTAATGTGTTACCTGTATGCTGTTAAAATACTTCTTTTTCTTTCTTACCCAGTTGCCAGGGAGTTTGTTGTGCTAGGGATAATATTTGCAAACAATTCAGATTCCTTCGCATGAAAAATAAACTTCTACCAAATTCATGTCACTGTACAGATGTAGGATATCATGTTCTTTCTGAGTAACTGAATGAGTGACTAATTGTATGTACAAATTATTATAAATAGCTGTGTATAGATTTTAATTCCTAAAGTTTTTAATTCCTAACATGACATGACAGGACACTTGGAGGTTTCTAAGCTTAATGCTAAGTTCGTGCTGCATAGAGAATATTGTCCATGTAATGAGCCCATGAGGTATATTTCTATTAAGAAATAATTTTTATATTTTATAGGAGTGTCTCATTTCTTAATTTCTTAATGATGTTTATAGTGGTTCCCATCACTGTTCTCACAGCACCTGACTCTTTTTCTTCGCAATCCCACATAAAGTGGAGAACTGTTCTAACAATTGTAGAAATGATGTTGTTCTGTAGTTGACTTCAGTGGATTTAGCTGCTGCTAATTCCCTATCCTGTTTCCTAGTGGCAAGAGTTTCCATATTCAGTCACTGAAGCCAGTCATGTGCCTTCTGAAGCACAACAGTCATAAATGGATTGCCATATGTCAGAAAAGAGCACTTGGCCAAATCAGGAAATTAAAATTAAGTTGTCTAAGCTTGTTTTCTACATCCTGGGTTGTAGTTTCTTCTTTTTGCAAATATCTCCGTGTATGTGCTAATGTGATGCAGATGAGATCAATACCCATGTTGTAAATGGTCTATGCAATGAGCACCTGACTTCTTTGTCCTATGTCTTTTGGTTAAGGTACCGCTCTTAGAAACTGTTCTAACATTCTTAGTCCTCAGAGAGTTTCAAGGGAACTGACTTTTTTTTTCCATAATTTCTAAAAAATGTAGATGTTTGGGATAACTACTGCTCTTCTCTTGATGTAGCCATAAATTTAATATGGGTAAAGAAGACTCTGACAGGAATGCTTTATCACTGGAAATGGGAGATAGAAGATCTCTCACTCTGCCTGGGAAGGTCAGGAGTAAATTCATAGCATATGAACTAAGAATTTGGGTTGGTCTCAGAATTTTGATGTGTTCTTGGAGAATTAAATAAAATCACAAACATATCCTCAGGAGATGTTTTCTATAACGTACTAGGAAGCTTTTAGGAAGCCCTGTCTCCCAGCATAGACTTATCCCATACATACCCATACTGTGTATTCGTACTTGTCCCGTGTCCTGACTGGTATTAGTGTTGTTACCATATGTGGGAATTGTAAAGAGTGATGATAAATCAAGAGGGGGACTACAATTTTTTGAAGCTTGTTTTGACAAATCAATACTCACAGTTCATTAGTATTTAGCACTAGTGAGTAATCAGATTCTCAATAATCAGGACAATAAACTCCTCTCTTCTCAGCCTGCTCTCATATATTTCCTTTGCAGCATGCAGATGGGAATTTCTCTATATATTAATATTTAGTGTTGAAATGTGGTCCAACTATTAAGTCAGAGAAAGAATCAAGGAAGCAAGGTCTGAGCATAACCCTTAAAACATGGAAATTCTACTATTCATCATTATTGCCTAGTAATAATAAGTACATTATTGTTATCATTGTTATTATCATTGTTATCATCCTTATAATTATTATCATTATTATATTTAAAATTTATGCAGTCAAATTCAGAGGTCTTGGTGGAACTTTGGTACAGTCAATTTTCTACAATGCTATAATGAGCTCTACAGAGTTTCCTGTGAAGCTCTTGGAAAGAGTGAGGTTGGGACTGACAAGCAGGAACTATTTTGAACTAAGTCAGGTGCTCCTGATTATATTCAATGATAATGTGTGCTTTCATTGCTATTAAAGAATAGAATGAACATTTATTGTTCCTTCAACTCTTCATCCATTTGTGAATCTATTATTAGGTAAATGACATTACAAAATAACACAAACTTAATCCTTATGGTAAAGAGAAATATCCCAGCACCTCTCTATGTTTATTTGACCTGACCTTCGCACATGTTTCTTACTGATCTCTTTTATTTGTGGGATAACACAGAAAAAAGAATAACTGAGGACAGATCGCAGGATAGATGACTCCTGAGAAGTGGGGGTCTAGTCACCAGCAGCTAATTGCATTAAATGATGCTAATTAAGCTTTTCTGTCCTCCCTAGGCCTATTACTTTCCAGAAACTGTCATGGTATATCCTGCTTTAATATATCCAAGACTGGATTATGTCTGTTTGTTATTATTGTACCATGAACTCTTACCTTGAATACACCTTCCTTCTGATGTCTTTGTTGGAGCAATTCTATTGCTTCTCAAATTCTCTTTTCCTAGGTTACAAAAGATAATTTAATATCTTTTTTTCAGATAGGTGCTTTGTTTTCCCCCTTTGAATACTCACCCCACTGTGCACCTACTCCTGTTCTTTTATTTCTTTTTTTTCCCTTTTTATATTTTTCTATTTAGTTGACCAGAATTGATTACCATTATTTAGATGAGGCTTTATAAAGATGCTCATATGTCTCTGTCTCTAATAATCATTACAGAATTACAGAAGAACAGATTGCCTCTTCTTCTGTGTAGTATCTTTTAGTGCATCAGGAGGTTTCCTCGGAAGAGTGTGTTAAGGGAGAAAGATTATGGAAAGCAAAATGATAACAGTGAAGGAACACAATTCAGAGTTAAACACAGGCATTGAGAGGTGGAGCTTGCAAATGGCTACAGTATCCTTATTTATAAAAAAAGAGAAAAAACCCCAAACCAGCCAAAAATAATTAGAGCATAGCAAAGAGGTAAAGCTTTCTAGTCTGCAAGCTATTCTTAAACTTCAGCGTGCCTGTGTGGCCTGTTGCTTGAGGTCATTGGCACTCAATTAACTCAAATACACTCTCTGGGAAGCTGTACCAGATATTTCCAATTTTGCCCCTCCCCTTTCTTGTTCATTGGGTTCCTTTCACAGCTGACTATACACAAAGTTAACTGAGCTTTTAATCGGTTGTCCTTCAGAAAGATTTATATAGGGGCCACATTATGGCACAGACTGTTTTGCCAGGCCCTCAGGGGCACAAACAAACAGCTGTACATTCCTCCCTTTTTAATGGTATCCAGACCACTCGCTGGCAGGCTCCAGTCCCGTAATAACAGGCTATTGGGATGCTGCCATCCACTGCTCTATATTCAGTGTCGCAGAAATAGCAGAGTCATTCCAAATTCAATTTGCTGGAGTTGAACTTAAGCCCCATGTCCTAGACCAGAATCACTTTTCCTGGGCACTGTTTTGCAAATTAACAATCTCTGAAGTGGGGAGAGAGCTATGCTGCTAACCATCTTTTCTTTATGTTCCTTCCTTGTCCCTCTTCTTTCTCAACATCAACAACGCAGCTTTAGCCCAACGTGTCATTTTGACCGACATCGTGGATTAATATGTGATGAGTGCCCAGCTGGCTACATGGGACCACGCTGTGAAAGGTAAGCAGGCACCATGCTTTTAGTCATATGAGACCTGAAACAAAAGTATTGATCACATGGAACTGTTCTACCTTTTTATCACCTCCCCTTCTCATCCCCATCCCTGTTCTGAAACTCACTGAAAAAGTTCCTGTGCATTTTCCTCTGATATTGGATCCATGAATTTGTATTTTTCTTATGCTTGTTTTATTGTTTTATGATAAAATGTAAGGTTTCCAGGAAGCATTTGCTGGTAAGTTAGAGTCTTTGTTAAAAAAGTTTCTTCTAGCTTTTCTGTCACTCTTCTGAGATTTTTGTAAACCTTATGTCTCCATTGTCATTTGAATGTTTAGAGCATGGTGATTCAAATATGCAGTAAATTACTGAAGCTTCACTTAGAGAACTTAATATGCAGTGAAAATACAGCTCTTCTAATAAATTATTTGTAGATTTTAATTATTTTTTAAAATAATATTTTACATTTTTGTTGCTTCTCATTTGCTGTTGCAGTCTTTATTTAACGAGCAGAACAAACTAGGCTTTAATGACAAAAGATAATTCTTCTTTGTCAAATACGTAGAAAAGTTCAATATATATTTCCTACACTTATTGCTAGCTTTACAAAGGCACTATGCTGAAAGGATCATGTGGAGAATTTAAATGAAACAGAGAGAGCTAGCGTGAGTGCTAGTGCTAAGCTCCCAGGAACCCCCTTCCACAAGAGGTAAGACCACATAGGCAAGGGATATCACCACTATGTCTGCATGCCTTTGGTCTCTTGGGATTTCACATGGATGGAACAGATTTCAAGAGCAGTTAGTGTGCCAGAGGACCTCTGCTAGTTGTTTGGAGGTCATGACGAATCAGTATTGGCTTTGTCTCCATGATCTCGGTCCCCTGTGACCCTGCCAATGACACCTTTTTAAGAGGGGCTGGGGAAGCCAGATAACTGCATAACACCTGGCTGGACAGTTAAGGGGCATGAAAACATGGCCCTTGTGTTTCCTAGTAGGCTTTTGCCATTTGGCACTTCCATGAGCTGCTTGACAGATTTTTCAAGGCAAACCCTAAAAAAAGGGGGTTTTTTTACCTAAAAAAAAGGTAAGGCTTCTGAATGAAGACATAAAATATTCAGGCTGGGATGAGAAGAAGTAGGAAGAAACCAAGGGTAAGAGACAACCAGAAAAGCAGAAACCTGACCATACGCTGTGAATCTCCCTGTATTCCCATCTTTCCAATTTACAACTACTTCCTTTTAAATCCCCTGCTGTGCTATATCTGTCCTGAAGTGAGAGTGCAGGCTGTCACCTGTTTCCACCCATCATCACCGAGTCTGCTCCTGCTGCTGCTATTTCTGCCTGTCTTTTCCTGTCTGTCTGGGAAGTCATCACCTTCTTTCAGCTAGTGGGCTGTGAAGTTAATGACGGCAGGAATAAATCACATCAAGAGCACTTTGGTGGCAGTTTGTCAATGCAAGGTCATTGACAGCTTCTATTAGCAACAAGTGCTGCTTCTGAGTGGAGCACAGGCTGTAGGTGCAGTAGGACAGAGTCTGAATAAATGGCTAAATTGGATTTTAGCCTGACCTCCTAAGGAAATGAGGCTACTGTGGTCTTTTTGCGCATGCCTCTCTGGCTGCCTGCGAAGTCATCTGCACTTGTAGGTCAATTTCAACCAAATTTGGCAGAAGGTAGGAGGTCTCAAAGATGATAATTGTTCCCGAAAGGTTTTGTGGAAAGAAGTGGCTGAATAGAGGTTAATAAATCAGGACATGTCATAGCTAAGGGGGAGAATACTGTGTGAACTCACACCTGATTAAACAGATAGAGAGAGAACAAGAGAGATTACTAAATGTTCTGCCCATAAGAAAACTTTCACAGGGCAAGGAAAAAGTGCTGCTGTAGCCTGAGGGATTACTCCCTGCTGAATAGCAGCATCCTGCAGCAAATAATCAGCCCTTAGCCTTGTAACCATGAGATATAAATCCATAGGAAATTAGGCCATTAATTCCAAAGCTCACAGAACTATTTGCTTTTAATTGTAACAAGTTGTTCTGAAATGTCTGCAGCTGTCAATAATAATGATCAGGAGAAAGCACGTTGCCTTTTGCTATTAGTAGTGGTTGTATAATTGCTGAGAGAGTTTACATGAAATTCTCTTTCATTTTACAACTACGGAGTGACAAGTGATCTGAGTCACATGATTCATTAGCTGAACAATGCTAAATTATCATGACATACTAAGTATCATGAAGTGAGCTTGCACAGCACTGTACTTATTTGGACTTAAAATATATCCTCTGTCCCCTAGGGAGATACATATATATGTCTGATTTGTAAAATGTCAAAAAAAATTGCTACTTCTCTCACTGGAGCTCTCAGGAAAATGGTGCCATAATTGCTCAATATTCTGAGGAGTCCAGCTCATAACACCATCAAAATAATTGCAGATATAAACTGTGTTGGGAGTTATCACAGATCTATAATTGTAGAGAGAGCCCAGCTTTCCCATTTTTTGTTTTTCCGAAACAAATTAGACAGAAGTTTTTTCCTTTGCTCACTGCTCACTTTTCCAAAGGCATATGAGGAAGGATGGATATTCTCTTAACTTCATAGAAAGGATGTATGGGAGTGACAAAAGGTTGTCTTTTTAGCCCAGCACATTTACAGGATGATGATATACATTTTCCAAATACAGTCTTGCTAGGGTAAAGAATCAAAATAGGTGAGAGTCTAGCTTTTCCTGTAGCACTCCATGATTTATGTACATGGTTCCAGTGACCTTTTCCTCCTACAAGGAGGGTCAGTGTCCCTCATGTGTGAGGAGAAGGGTGAGCTGACCCACATCCTTTCTTCCCCCCACCTCCTCCATTCTTCAAGTCTAGCACAGAGTGCCACCAGCCACAGTCTCTCATGAGTACCGTGGCTTCAAACTGCTGCTCATTGTAGCAAATATAATTCTTCCACTAGTGCCAGAGCAGCAAGTCTGTGTTGCAGTACTGATGGGAAAAGGGTCAAACATTCCAGGAGATTTGATACAACAAATGTGTTACGCAGGATTGTTTGCAGCTTGCAAAGGTAGGCATTCTGACATTAGAAAATGCAAGATTTATAGTTGGTCACACAACAATAACATCTGTGCTGTGCACCTGAGTGAAGATATCTCACTGCGTGCTCACAAGCCAATTCTCCACAGGGCTTTTGCCTGATTTTGTGCACAGGTTGAATGCACATAAATTTCAAAGACTCTGTAAAAATAGTATTTCCAGTCTTTAAAGTGTTTGGATTTCCAGGCTTAATTAACTCTGTCTCAAGGGCTTTTTTTTTCCAGTAAATATAAAGAAATGTATAAAATAGGCCTCTGTTTCTGTGCAAATATGTGTATATACAAAGCACCATATGGACTGCTATGAGGAAAATTAACTCTGTACTGACCAGGCCCTGTACACATTCGTACACATATATTTAAGGCTCCAATTAATGCTAAATAAAACCAGTGTCAGCCACAGGCACACCTGCATTTGAGAGTAGAAAATATGGACACAATCTTTTTTCACTGCTTTTTACTCCTGTTTTTGCTTATTTTTTTATCTCAGTGGTGTTATGTTGTAGTTAGCAGTCATGTATTCATACATGTGTTTTTTGTAATGCATAAAAAGTAATTTTCCATGCCACATACTTATTGGTGTTTTTTTAATCTAAACCTTGCCAAATGTATAGTGCTTTGAACCTGATAAAAGAAGCCGAAGTAGGAATGTCCTTAAGGGAATAAAGATGGAAGTAAAGAAAGTGGATTTTTTTAAATCTTCCCCCGAAACTTCAGGAGAAGTGGGAGAAAAAGAGGAAGGATTTACATAGATACATGTACACAGTTAAGCTTTCACTGGTTTACCCCTGCTTTCAGGATCATCTTCAGTTGGATTTGAGATTACGTATGTGCATAAGTAGAATATGGCTATGGGATGGTAGTGGGTTTTTCTGATTTTAATTATCAAAGTCTAAACTGGTGAGAATACAAAGAGTTATTGAGGTCTGCTGCTATTAATAGAAGGAGATTATTAGCAGTGCATTTTGCACAAATCATTGGAGTATTCTCTGTGAACTGTTTGGTAAGTTTCTGTGAATGTTGTTAAATACAGAACTAACCCCTAAATGAAAGAGGAAAACAAACACACATTAAGTGAAGTCAAATAGATTAGTAGGACCAAGAGATACAGATTTGTAACAAACACACCAGTACTACATTAGCAAAGCAGGAGTTAACTTCAGGCGTAATCCGGTTTAGGTAAAGTAAGATAACTGCATAAATTCTCCAGATACTCTCTGGTTTTGATAAAATGTGGCTATTTATTGTTACATATTAAGATACATTCCTGGCCTTTGTAAGTGAGATATCATCACTGAAAAAAAGCCAATTTTTTTTTGCAAAATTAAGCTAAAAATTAGTCTTCTGTGGTTGCTGAGATATCCTCCACCAAGGAAAAACTTGTCTCTTCCTTTGCAGGAAATACAATAAATTGCCGTGTTTTTGACAGGTTCTGAAAATAAAATACCTGAATTATTCTAATGAAAAGATTTTGATGTCTTGTTGCTATGAGGAGGTAATTTTGAGAGATGACTGTGCTACAGGAGTGGGCTAGATTGTGGAAATTTTACTCATGGTCTTGAGTGCTTATATGCACCCAAACCGCTGGACTATTTATACATATTGTTCGTCTGCATCATGGATATTTTCAGAGGATGGAAAAAAATCCTATTTTGTGCAAAATTACAAAAAACTGTTCAATTAGTTCCCACTATTTTTTCCTTCCTGCTCTCAGTTACCCACTTTTTGCAATCTTTGTAATCTTTGCTGATGATATTTAATAATATTTAGTACATGTTTAGACAGCTTTGCTTAGGATCGAGTTAAAAGCTTTATGCAATATTCTGGAAGCAAGGAAAAGTCTGAACTTGGCGCACACAAAGGGACAAGAGTGAAAGCATAGTGGAGCTCTGCATTTCTGTATTAGGATGATACACAAAATCTACCCTCAACCATGCCATTCAGTACTACTACAAAGTAGAGAGGGTATCTGTGTACATTAAAACTGCATTCAAACTGACTTTAAAATAGTAGGAAAAATTATTTGTGCAATGTTTTTATGTACTTTCTGTTTTCTTTATACTAATTGGAGTTCATCTGAGATGCGCATGAATAAATTCATTAGCTAGAACTGTGCAATTTTTCTTTTCTTTTTCTTCGCTATCTACAAGTTGCTCTTACTATGAAGTGTGAGCAAATGTAACAGAAAGGGAAAGCAGACCAGAATATAAATAGGAAATAGGCTGTGAGATGAGTGGAAATTTGCTTTTAATACAGACTCATATTAGGTCAGATTCACTAACCTGCTTTACATAGTACTCACAGAAAATTGCAGGTGGGCAAGGTGGAAAAGTGTCACCTTTGGTGTCCGGTGTTGGACAAACCGGTGTGTTCCTAGAGAAAGCATCCCACTAGCAAAAGGCTTTTCCAGCGGCCTTAGCAACTTCCCCAGGGTGACGGGTGATTTCAGCAAGTGTAGCAACTTCTCAGCTAACTCATTGTAATTCAGCTCTTTGTGAAATCACCCAGGCAAAACTCGGGGACAGAGAGACAGGAGCCTTGTATGGCAATTCCATACAAGTAGCCTTTATTGTCCAGCAATCCCTCTGAAGGGGAGGCCAGGGACGAGAGCTCCCTGGGGTTAGGCATAGGAGCAGAGGTTTATATGGGAAAGGCAGGAGGTGGGGTAGAAACCAATTAGCCAACGGGGTACAGGTTATTACCATAAAGAAAAAAGGCATGTTGGGAGTAGCTCTTTTTCTCACCATGACCGCGAGGAAGGTTGTTTATCTCTGGGGTGATTTGGGCCTCCAGCCTTTCTCCTACAAGGGGGTGTAGAGGGCTCCTGTGCTGAGGGCTCATAGCCCTCCACAGAAAAGAATGGGATACTTTCAAACAATTTTCTTAAAATGTGAAAGGCATAGTACACACCAACATAGTTCCTGTGATAATAAGCAATCTTTTTGTTACCCACCCATACACAGAGATTAGCAATCCATTAATTAAGCAAATTTGACCATGCGGTAGATGAGGGGAAGTCTAAGTCGGGGGGGAGGGGGCGGCGGGTGGATCTTGTTAGGTAAACAAATTTATGTCTGTATTACATTCTAAAGGTGTTTTTCTAAACTAAAGAAGTTTTAAAGATAGAGGGGAAAAAATCATCAGACTTGCTGGGGATTGAGTACAGAACATCTATACATAATGTGCTGAAATACAAAGTATATCTAACACAGAGTCATAGAATAGTTTGGATTGGAAGGGACCTTTCAAGGTCATCTAGTCCGACCCCCCTTCCTCTAGAGTGCCACTAAGATTTCTTGCTGTGCTTTGTCTCACCTTCAGTGCCAGTGACAAGATTTTTCTCCTACTGAAGTCTAATTACTAGCAGAACTGGCAGGATTTCAGCTGGTACTGTATCTACAGTGTTGTTAAAAAAGAGGAGAGAGAAAGAAAAAAAATGCATAAGACACACTTGAGAGAAGATCAAATCATTTTTGGTGATTAGGGAGGCAACTGAATTAAATATTTGTCATGAAAGGATTATTTAAGGGCCCTAACTGATGATGTCTTTTACCTTAGGTGTGCAGAAGGCTATTTTGGACAACCTCTAATACCAGGGGGATCGTGCCAGCCATGCCAGTGTAATGACAACCTTGACTTCTCCGTTCCTGGCAGCTGTGACAGCTTGTCTGGTGCTTGTCTGATCTGTAAGCCAGGTACAACAGGCCAATATTGTGAGAGGTGTGCTGATGGTTATTTTGGCGATGCTCTTCATGCAAGGAACTGTCAACGTAAGTCACAAACTTTTACAGCTCCTGACAGTATTGATCTATCCTATAACTTTGTTCCTGAGAGGAAGACTGTGCCTCTGCATGCGTGAGCAAGAGAATGATACAGCATACTTACAGCTCTGGTAATGATACTGTGCATCTGCATCTGGAAAGGGGGATGTTAAAGTAAATAGAAAGAAAAACTTATTAAAAAAGCTCTAGGTGAAGCAGACATGGAAAAAACTGGAGCATTGCATGGGTGCAAAAGGTTATACTAAATGTCAGATCTACCAAAATAAATACAAGTAAATGAACACTATTCACTAAAAAATGCTATAAGCTACCCAGAAAAATCCTGCTCACTTGTGAGATTGAAAGGAGGGAGTGATGTTCCAGCTTCAGGGTCCAGCTCTGGCAGCATTTGTGACCTGTTTCCCACTTATATAACCTCAGTATGAATTGGGAGGTGCTGCTGCTTACAGGTCAAAATTCTCCCACCTGCAAATCAGACCCTAAAATCTCCAGGCAATATTTCTAAAGTGCTCTGGAGGAAAATACCTGGCACTGCAGCAAGCTACCAATTCTCAGCTGAGTGGTGGCATGTTATTCAAGTATCAGCCCCAGCACATACTTCCCCACAGTGATTGCAAAAAATTATTCAGTGGAGATGAAAGATTTGGTAGGAACAGGAGCTTTTCTTTCTGTAGGAGGCAGTGGCTCTCTCTGAGCTGTTGCTGGCACAATCCAGAATGCAGAACAAGTGCTTTTAACTTAAAAATCATTCCTCACGTAACCTTCCTTGCCATTCTGAGAAGTGGAATAAAACAGGTTACAAACTGTCCTGAAAGAGCCAAGCATTTTGTTTCACTGTCACAAGGATTTATTCCTGTTTGATCCATTATAATAAACACAAGAGTAACTCTGTTGAGTACAAAGGTGTTATAGCAGGATAAAATTATGCAAGTAAAAGAGATGGGGTACTGTCTTACTGCTCTGTGTGTAGGAACATGGGGACCATGTCTGCAGTATGCGTTGTGAGCAGAGAAGTCTGAGGCAGTGGCATCTATTTCCAGAACTTGCCCTATTAGTGGCTTGCAGTCTAAAAGTGAAAATCCTAGGTTATATTGGACCTCCTGAGAGTGTGTGGGAGCCAACGAGATGCAGAACATCACCAAGTTTCTCAGCTAAGGGCAATAAACACTGATGTGCACAAAGTCATAGATAACCATGAAGACATATACCTGTGTAAATGCTTTCTATATCTACTTTACACAATGCCAGAAAAAATTTGGACAATTCTATATATTCTCTCCATAAGTTAACAGGTCATGATGAATGATGTCATATAAGTGAGAATGTTAAGTGTGTAAAGTGATTTAAGAAGAAGTGTATTTCAAAAATCATAGGTTCCATTAGCTTGTCACCATTATTGAGTCATCGACAGGACTGGTGCTTTGACCATTTCCACAGTAGTGACAGGTCCATGAGAAAGAGATTTTATATGAGAAGAGTTTGGAAAACACACAATTAAAAAATAATATTAAAAGGAAATACATGCTTAATGTTGAATTACAAGCTTTGCTTTTGTTGTTAGTATCATTGAAAAGGAGAGCCCCCAAATGTATTCATATCCTTGTGCTTGCAGTTACCTTGTATTCATCTACTCTCTGCCTTTCATGTGGGTTTTCTTCTTTGCATATGATTTTTTATTTCCTTTGCAGACTTCCATGAAGTTTGCCCTGCAGCTACAATATCAGAGGGACTGTGCCTTCACTTTGTTGTTTTCAATTTTGTTCCTTATTAAAAGGCCAAATCCAAGAGTATTGCGAAGCATGAATTTGCTTTCAAATTATTGTTTGAAATGTTTCTTTCTTAGTACAGTGCTGTTGTGTGCATTAACCATTTCAAATGACAGTACAGCTTTACATCATCTGAATTTTTTGGTGTATCTTAACAAAACCATGAATCTAAGAACAACGAGCAAATGTCCTAGGCTTATTTGATTTGATTCTAGTAAGTTGTTTTTTTGGGGTGAAACAGCGCAGTGTGCTGCAGGAAATATCTGGAGGTTGAGCTGACGGTAATAGAGCTCAGTGTCATGGGATGAATTAAAGCAAATATTCAAGTCTGCCTATGTTCCAGTGTATAGGTACTACTGTTGTAGGAGAATAAGTGTGTAGCTTGATCGTAAATACAATCTCATAAATATTCATAGAAATCTAGAGCGAATGAAGGCTCTTGACCGGTGTCATTTTGGAAGAAAGTAAGACAAATTTCTCCAACAGGCTGCATTGTGTTATAACAACCATTTGGAGGTTTTGACAAGAGCTAATTTTCCCAGTAGAGGTGAATGAATGGGAAGGTTCTAGGTGAGACAAATGCAATTTATCAGATTGAGTAACAGTTTATTAGATGAATAGCCCTGACTGTATGTTTCTTCTGTATGTACATACTGCCAAAGCCAAGAAAAACAATCAAAGTCCTGATATTCCAAATTCTCCCTTACCACTGCATTGCACTCAGTCATCTGTGACTGAGTTAAGGCACCATGGAGTGTTACTTGCTTTAATACGTAATATAAATAGGACAAACTCATCTGTTTATAAAATCAGTGTAAGTTTTCTTTTTGATTCTTGTGTTGTCATATGCCTGATAAACAAAAAAATTCAAATCAGACTGAGCTTGGGTTTTGAGGTCTGTATGAAAAGGTTGGCAAAATACTTTTAATTTGCATTGAGGATTGTAGTTTGTTGAGTCTGAGCTTTAGCATCATCCTTCCCCACTGACCATTTTAATTAGATATATACTCAAAACATACATATATGTGATACTTATCACCACGTATGGTTTGGAGTGTCAGCAGTTTTAAAACATGAACATAAGGGTAAAGAGGTCTGTGTACAAGATGAAAGAGGTAAATTATAGATTTGTTTAGTATTGAAAGCTGAGAGTGAAAGGAAAAGATAAGCAATGTTAATTACATCAGAAGGGTCTTTTAATTTTTACTTTTTAAAAATATATTGCAAAACAGAAGGAGATCAAAATCTCTGAAGGTGTTACATGACTGGTATGAGCAGCAGAACCAGCACATTTTTGTTACTTATTCCAGAATTTTTGCAAACATTTGAGAAATAATACCATGAACAGAATGGCAAGTCATAAAGTTGCTTTCATTAAAAGAAGCAGCTTTTGCAGAATGCCTCAAAAGCAGGGAGAAAAACCACACACCAATCCTTTCAATTTATAATTGGAAATTGTAAATTAGCAAGTTCAATGAAGTAATGAGGAAAGTTCTGTTGTAATAATCTATATATAGGAAAAATATAACTGCCTTGTCTCACATAGCACCTTCTGACATGCAAGTATGTGACTGCCATGTGTTCACTGTTGGGGCTCTTAAGTGTTTCTTAAAATTAAGGTGTCAGGTTGAGAAAGAAAAGACGAACACATGCAGATAGGGCACTGCAGGAAGGCAAAATGTGGACTGGAGCCCAAGTATACAGAATAGATTGATAATTGGTATAGAGATGTGGATTCGTTCCCCTCTGAGGGGGAAGAAAAAGGATGTTCAGGAACCAGCTCATGCTGATGGAATCAGTGACTGCATGGTTACAGTCCCAGTGACACCAACCACACAGCATGTGAGTGCTAAGGGTTTTTTCCAAATCTCTGCATGCCAAAAGGATTGAAGAACTCAAAGGTTCTTGTGGTGGTTGAAGAACATAAAGGGTCATAGACATCTTCCCCAAAATTTGTCTTCTCCTAAAACATAAGAATTTAGGAGCCAGAAGCATTGCCATTTCTCTCAAGGAACAGCACTTTCTTTGCCTTTTTAAATCTATAAAACAGCACTGTGATGGGTTAGGCTGGTCAGTTGGGTCACATTTCCTCTGCGAACTATGATGCTGTTGCTGAGACAGAAATCCTGGAGAGTCATGGCAGCAGATAATCCTTGGTATGTTTTTCAGTGCAGCCTGGGGCATGAGAGCATTATTGCCCCTGTAGGCAGTCAACCTTGGACTGAGTTCTCAGTCTGCCAACATTTCCTGATGACTACATTAACAGGGAGTGAACTCCAGGACAGCAGAACCAGCACTTGGAGTAGTAACACTCCCACTGGCTGTAGCTGCGTCCTGTACACACCCTGTGTAAGGATCTGTACCATTTTTGTATTTTTCTCATATCACTGCCCTGCCTGCTTTAAGTCTCTGGACTTGTATTTAGTAATCTGCCCTCAACATCCTGCTTTGGTCTGAGAGCAGCATCTTAAACAAGCTGTTAATGAACTTGAGGCAAAATTTCTGACTGCAATAATTTGGAGCAAAATTCCACATTTTGGGCAGGTTAATGTATCAGTGTGTGGGAGCAGCACCCTCCCGCTTTACCAAGGCTGGGTGTTTCTCAGGGTGGCAAAAGCTGCACTGTAAACATTTGGCTATTAGATTTAGCTTCAGGAAACACATTAACATCTCCTTCTTCTTCCTCTGCAGCCTGTCACTGTCACATGAATGGCTCCTTCTCGGAGATCTGTGACTCTCGGACAGGCCAGTGTGAGTGTAAAGCCAACGTCATCGGGCGCCGCTGTGACATCTGCAAAGTGAGTGACCGGAAATGGGGTTTCCTTTCAGCTTTCTTCCCTGTTTGTCGTAACTAAATACCATTTGGTTCTGGATAGGCTTTTTTCAGTTGTTTATTCTTCACTTAAAGAACATATATAGATTGTTCTTATGTAGAGAAAGGTAAAATGATGGCTTTTTAAATGTTTTCTAATGGTTTTCTAGAGCAGAAGACATTGCATTTACATGCAATGAATGCATTTTAAGCCTCACTGTATCTATAAGTACATTTGTATACGTAGTATATACACTTTATATTTTGAATGCTTGATATAAAAAAATTAGTTAAAAATATTGCAGCTTTGGGAGCTAATCCCTCTATGAAGAAAGCTGCAAAATGTCTGATAGCATCTGATGTTTATTTTTTTTAAAAAGCAGGGTGCTCGTTTAGCTCTGCTGGAATGTTCTGCTTTTATGGGTTTTTTTCTTAGGGTTTCTTCTTGTGTTGTCCAAACAATGTATTATTTTTTGGTGAAAGTGTTTTTTGCCTTGACATTGTTTTCCTGTCTCATAAATCACTGCAGAGAAATATTGTTTCGTAAACTTTCACAGAGTTGTCTTCAGGCAGCTAAGGAATATGCTATAGCTGGCTGCACATTTCTCTAGTTCAACAAAAGGACTCGTGAGTTAGGCCTGTGTCCTCAGAACACCTCCACCTGTGTGTAATTTAAAGCACATCAATAGTTCTACAGAAATCAAAAGGATCATTTTCACCCTTTAAAATGATGTAACTTTTGAAGTGGTTTGCTCCCACTGCATTTTCAACAGTATTTAAAGAGTCTGTTCAAAGAAAAACTGCTGGTATCAGTGGAATTTGCAGATTGCATAAGGTACCCAGCAAATATCTCAAGCTCATTAATACAATACTGGTGGTTAATTAGAATTAATCTTTGTTTACTTCAATGTTTACTCCTGTCTTTATTCCTGTACTCTTTTATATAGTGTGGTTTCCTTATCTTCACTTTCTAACAGTGTTTACTTTTCATTCTTAAAGCCCAACTACTTCTGGGCCCCAGAAAAGCTGTTTTGTATACCCTGTGGCTGCAGTGCTTTAGGATCCGTGTCACTGCAGTGTGACACGTTGGGAAGATGTATCTGCAAATCAGGATTCATGGGCAGACACTGTGAAATCAGCAGACAGGTGCCTAAATTGCAAGAAAATGCAGGAAGCAGTCAGCAGATTCGAGTGCCTCCCCGGAGGTGGAGCACCAGCAGTGCCGGTGGGTGCCCGCGAGGTGCTTACCGGCCTGCAGCTCTGGTAATGAGAAACTCTGCTTTGCATGGGCTGAAGTCTCCTGTTCACTTGTGTTTGGAGCTCACACAGATTGCTTGGGTTTTTAATTTTTAATACCCGTGTTACAATATAAGAAATTCGCAAGAAACAGGCAGTCTCGGAAGACAAGCAGCATTTTAGGATGCTTCCCCAATCCTAAGAGCTTCATCATGCAAGTGGTGATACCAGCGAGAAGTCACATACCAGAATAAGTCCCAAAACAGCACCATCAACAGCAGAATGCACAAAATGCATTGGGAGATGTACATAAATCAATGGAATCGGTGGGATTTTCTTGGACTTTGCAGCATAAAACTTCCTTTTCTAACAGTTCAAGAATCAATAGCTTAAGGAGTTTGCAAGAAGGATCAGCCCCAGAGGCAAAGAGTTAAGATCTAATTTTAAAATACTGAACATAACTGGTGTTAAAAGTTCTCATTAGTGAATATGGCCAGTTATCTGAGCCATTTTTAACTCAGTGCAGTGCCCGTTATGTGAATGCAATGCCCAAAATGGCAGGAGTGTTAATTCCTTATCACAGACCAACAAAGCAACTTATTTCCTAAAATTAAGTAATTATGATACAACTGTTTCTAACAGAGCGGTATTTTGGGAATGTTGCATGTTCTCCCTGCAACTCAAAACCTCCGCACTTACCATACCCTGTTGGAAAAACCCCTGGCAGTGTCCCATCCTCAGCTAGACTCTGGGACCCATGCTGTATTTGTTCATACGGATTTCCTTGGCGAAATTAGTTTTTTCCCATTAAGCGTGTATTAGGTTACTGTGTTGCCCACACAGCACACTGATGGTGATACGATATAATGACATATTCAGAAAATTCACTGTATTTCCTAATTGTAATCTAGGATCTTATCTCTTGTTCAGTAAATGTGATTCTTAGAATTTCTGTGTGTAAACAAACTTTGTTGAGAACTTTAACTTGGGGGTTTATCTTGGGGTTTGCATGACTGACCAAAATGCCTTTGTGTGCAGCCCTCCTCAGAGCATGCAACCCAGCATGGTGGTGGTCTTTTCCAACTTAACACAGTGTGGAGCGCTAGTATCAGACTTTTTCTGACTGTCACCCTTATAAACAGAATTTATTAGATCCTAGCAAACTTTATATTGAGAGCTGAGATGCATGCTGTGCATTGGTTACTTCACTGCATTAATCTGAATGTCTGTCCTGAGATTCTGCATATTCACATTTCTGTGTGTTTCTTCCTGTGTAAAAGATATCTTCAAAGAGGGTCGAGTAGTTTATGGAAGCTTGAGTTTAATTAAATGAGTTTGACTATCTCTTTCTCTCTGATACACCATGTTTTGTCAGGCAGAAGTATGAAATTTGCAAAACATTTCAATATAGAATTTGGAAAAGCAAATCAGTCTAATTCTTTATTCTGTGTGTAGTCAAGCATTTTCTTAGGTTCATATGATTTTCAGGCCAAATTCTGACCACAGATGTGGTCCTGTATTCTGACACCTATCAGCAGATTCTCTATGTGAGTGCAGAATCTCTGTATTAACCTCAGAGATCAGATTTCAGGACTTTTCCATGGAAAGCTTCCAAAGTTTCAGGGAATACAAGAGGTTAGGGGTTCCGCTGTGGAACAAATCCATACAAAAAAGTAGTCATAGAATTATTACATTTGGGAAAGACCTCCAAGTTTATTGAGTCCAACCCTTGACTGATGACCACTTTGTCAACTAGACCGTGGCACTAAGTACCATGTCCAGTCATTTCTTGAACTCCACCACTGCCCTGGGCAGCCTGTTCCAATGGCTGACCACCCTCTCAGTGAATAAATTGTTCCCTTTGTCCAACCTGAGCATCCCCTTGCACTGCTTGAGGCTATGTCCTCTTGTCCTGTTGCTGGTTCCCAGGGAGCAGAGGCTGACTCTCACCTGGCTACAGCCTCCTTTCAGGCAGGTGTAGAGAGAAGGCTCCCCCTGAGCCTCTTCTTCTCTAGGTTAAACACCCCCAGCTCCCGCCGCCACTCCTCAAAAGACTTGTGCTCCAGACCCTTCCCCAGCTCCCTTGCCCTTCTCTGGACACGCTCCAGCCCCTCAATGTCTTTTCTTGTTGTGAGTAGCCCAGAACTGGACAGAGCGCTAGTCCTTAGTACAGAGGGACAATCACTGCCACGGACAAGCCAGCATCGCTCCATCGATTTGAAGATCTACTGATTTATAGTAGGTAAAAATCTAACACCTCATACCTGGACCACAAAGTAACACATTATAAAGTAAATATTTTCCACTTTGTTCCATGTATATTCGTTAGCAGTGATCTTCTTAGTATCTAATTTTTAACATTCTGCTCTCTGATAGATTTTATTATTAATGTTGTAATATCAATTTCAAGTGAACTTATTAATATGATTCGGATTTCAGTATTCTCTGAAAATCATCATGCCTGAAAAAAAAGGTAGAGAAGTATTTCTGTTTTAAAGCACTCCAGCTCAAGACTAAGTTCATATTTTGAATATCAAGTATGGTTTGTTCCAAGGAGCCTCTGATGGTTGGTGCAGTGAAACCCACGAAGCCTGTTTGTAGAAAGCTTTGTGCAGAACTCCATATCACAGTATACAAATTAGTTCTTTGTTTTTTGCACTCCACTAGTGAAGTTAAGGAGGAAATTTATTACCATAGTTGATAACATCTACTCTGGTTCTGTAGAAACTTTATATTGATCACTGCAAAAAAGAAAGAAAAGGAAGAAAACAGAAGAGAAACAGAGGCCTAATCCAAAGACAGAGTTTTTATCTTAAAAAATTTGTTTGTATTGAACACAAATACATTATCTCTATGTGCTTCTAAAGTTATTCCTATATATCATTCTAAAAAATTGCCCTTGAGTTACTGTGTACAGATATTGCCTTTGCTCAGAGGAGATAAAATCTTGTTGTTTGGAGGCTTTCCAGTTGAATCGATCTCCATTCATAGCTAAGAATTTGAATTCACTCTCTTAGCAACAAACTCTGCCTGACATAACCTTACAGCCAGAGACAGGGTATGTATATGGTGCGGACACACATTCCATTCCAAGTGAGAATTGTACTTAGGGAAACACAGCCTCATAAGGAATGTGTTACATTGCAGAACAGTCATTATAGCATCAGGTAACATTCTGAAATCTTTATTCTTTCCCAGCAGTGTAGGGCATTCAGTGCCCTTGCTCCAGGGTTTTACCACTACAATTTGATCTGTTAAAAGTAGTATTTCAGTGATGAGGAGGAAAGAGCAACCCTGATCTCCCTACACTCTCAGCATTTCCTCTTTTCTCCTGGTGATCATTCCATGTACTAACTGCTCTTCCTCGCTCTGTGGCAGCCTGGAACATTTGGCTTACAGTCTTCCAGAGGATGTGTTCCTTGCAACTGCAACTCTTTTGGTTCCAAGTCCTTCGACTGCGATGGAGACGGACAGTGCTATTGCCAGCCTGGAGTGACAGGAAAGAAGTGTGACCGCTGTGCACATGGCTTTTACAACTTTGAAGAAGGAGGCTGTACTCGTATGTAGATGTTTTGCACCCAAGTGCAGATCGATTTATTTATTTGTTTATTTATTCAGTTATTTTTTCCTAAGATTCTATTTTGGCTAATTTTGGATTGCCTAACAAATTTTCCTGACAGTTAGGGGGTTCGTAGATAGCCTTGTACATCATTCACTTGGCAAGGATGGTGGCTGGCAAAAATGAAAGACCCAAGCAATTTCTGCTACTTTGTGGGCAGTGTGTGGCTACTCTACTACATTTAGAAGGAACAGGAGTGTCATTTACTCCAAGTAGTGTCTGCCAAAAAAATTCTTTGAACTTTCTATGATTAGTTAAGGGTATCATAGAAATCTGATTAAAATTCTTGCCAAGTCACATCAACTTGAAGGGGTGTGAAAGGAAAACAACGACAAAAACACAAACCCCCTTTGCTTCTAGTTTTATCACAAACCTTGTCATTGTCCTTATATGGTTGATCCTCTTTCATTACCACAGTTCTTTTCTGTACAGTAATATTTAGTGGCTTACTTGTACTTTTTGTATAAGACAAGATCTTTAAGTAAAACTCTCTGCTATGTCCCTCGTGTAAACACATGAAAAGTCTCCTGTTCTAGTTGCTCTATCTCTGGCATTGCACATAAATATATCCAGCCAGCTCTTTACATTTGTTTTTGTCCTTTTGGAAATTAGGTCAAAGACTGAAATGAATGCTTCCTATCCTTGAAGTAGTACAGACTGCTATATCAAAAAGAATTCAATCGATAGGGTTCTTCACAGGGAAATATCCATCTTCCCTGATAGAACTGTGTTTTTCAAGTCTCACAGACTCATTTAGGTGTGACCACAGGACACATAGTTGTCTAGTGTGACTGACTACTAGGATGCTAGAATGCTGGTATTATTCTTCAGGTATAAAGTATATTCTTTCCAGAAGCAGAAATCACAATGTCTGGTAATCTGTTCTTCCTCCTTTCCTATCCAGAATGGCAGCAGAAGCAGCAAGCTTAGCTCTCTGCCTTTTCCTGCTCCTTTTTTTTTTTTTTAGTGGAAGGAGCATCAAGGCCTCGAGACCCACATTTGTGCAGCAAAATTCAATTTTACCTGTAGTGTGGATAAACCTTGAAACAGGATGGATTATAGATTATGTTTGAAAATGTTGCTCTATGGTATTGGCTCCCATGGGAATGAAGGGTTCAAAATCACTTACTGGCTTGAAAAATTCAGATACATTAGCTCCTTGGAAAAGGGAGAGATTGGTTCCTGGGCTCACTGATGAGAGAGCTTGAAATAAAATGCAAATGATAACTGCAGTCCTAAAACCTTTAGCAATTAAATGAAGGGCAAAAAATTCTATCATTTATGATTAGCATCTTATTCTAACATTCCACAGGTTAAAAGCACATCACTGTTGTGAAACACAACAAAATGTTGATAACTCCAGTTGGGGAAGGAAAATGAGAGGGCTAATTATGAAATTGCATGTTAAAATTTTAACTGCTCTCTTGGCAAACTTTGAAATGACAGAGTTTAAGAAACAATGATGAAATGGTAGAGTACATCCAAGTAACATTTTAAATAGAAATGTTTCAGCCTGTGGTCATCAAATGTTTAAAGCAACAGGAGCAGCCATAGATGTTCAGAAAACTCAGATTTTTAAAAGTTCCAAAGTTAATAGAACAGATGGAGAGGAATCCTGTTTTCAATGTGCTGTTTTTTCCACACTTATTTTAGTAGGCTTCTTATGTCTTCCTTCAAATGACAAAAAATAAGAATTAAGTTATGAATCACAAAGAAAATCAGAAATTTAATAAAAGTATATCAAATCATGCTGGAAAGAAAAGTACAGAAAACTTAATTCCATTGTGACAGTTAAGTATCAAATAAAATATTGGACCTCTTTTATCTAGCATTTATCCAAAAGAATATAATTTGATTTTTTCTTGTGCAATATAAATCCATAAAGCCTAAGAAAACCCTGAAAGCATCGTCTATGTTGACATTCTAGCAGCAAAGATACAAAAGAGATTTCTATTTCACTACTGCTTGCAACAATTGTGTTGTATTTTTCCCTCTTATTTTGAAAAATAATTATAAAATTAAAAATAGAAAAAAATAATTGCGTATCTCCTTCCCCTCCATGCCTTTTAAGCAAATTTTGTGTAAGACCTGGAAGCCCATAGAAGAGCTGTCACATCTGAAAGCCTCCCAATGAGATGTATTCTGAAACTTATTCAAGCTACAGTGTGTGAAAATATTTTAAGTAGCATACAACACATTGTGTTCCTGGCATGATGGAGGCAAAACTTGCTATCTTCTTTGCATCAATTACCTTATCTTGAAGGCATTGGTGGGGAAAAATAAAGGTCACTTCTTATTTGAACTACAGATAGGAGTTCTATCTTTGCACATGTTTGTTTTCTAGTTTCGATCTGAATTGAAGTATTTCACAGTAAAGGCAATGAACATAAAGGAAGCCTTCGGTAACAAAGTTACGTTGCCCTTTAAACAGCCCGAGGAGCAGGTTATCGCTCAGAGAGTCACAGTTTGCTTATGATGCTTTTTTTCTGACCTCGTGGGTTATGTGGATGGTGGGTGTGAAAACAACCACGCACCAGTTCTGCTGTTTCAATCACTTGGGTGTCTTGAGCCCCATAACTATTTATCACTTACATACCTTGAATCTGTATTTGCCACCAATGAGTTGTTCACTTACTAATCCTTTAAGAGCAAAGACCGCTTCTGGAAGCACTTCCAAACTTGAAATATTTTTAATTTAGTATAATCTGCAAAGAATACCAGTTTCCCATGGAGAGGAAACATCAGTTTGTTGATGTCCTCCCAAGGCAGAGGATATGTAAGCTGAAAAAGAAGAAATAGAAAGGGAAACAGAAACTTAAACATCTCTTTTGCCCTTTAAGAAAAGTCAGAGCAGCAGAAATTTCGGAAGGTGTTTCTCAGATTGGTATAAGAGGTTAAATAGACTGTGAGTTCCCTGCACAGATGGCTCAGAGGCACTCAGGTGGCTTCTTAGAGGAGACAGCATGGGCCCAGAAATTGTGTAGCAGCACTCCTGCAGTTATGTCACAAGAGTGCACCATCTCAGAAGTCTCTGCACTTCTGCAGTTGGTGCCTTTATTTTTCCCATTCTGTTCTCATTGCAGCTACTTCAACCACAGTTAACCTGTGTTCCACTGCTACTGGTTTTGGTTTCTCAGGGTTTACCCTATCTTTCCTGTCCTATTGTGTCCCCAGATAACTGAGAGTTTACTGTACAGTAAAGGAATGATCCTAACCCTGTTAGGGTCTGCTCTCCAGGTGTCACATAAAGGGATAACTTTAACTCTGCTTTATTTTCTTCTGTCTCTCATGAAGCCTGTGAGTGTTCACGTTTTGGCAATAACTGCGATCCCGTCAGTGGCCGCTGTATCTGCCCTCCCAATACTGTTGGAGAGATGTGTGACAAATGTGCACCAAATCACTGGGGCCATAACATTGTCAGTGGCTGCAAGGTGAGTGAATTCCTATTTTCTCTACGTGCATTACCTCTTTTACAGTAATTTATAGCTGGAGCACAGTTTGTGGTTTGTAAGTCATGGTTTGTCTCCATATCGCAAGTTTTGGTGTGAGACTGTGGTGTAAATGTTGGCAATCTGTTACTGTTACTGCACTACAGGTCCTCTGTCTCAGATATGCAGCCTGTAATACAAAACATCCTGTTGAGTCTGCTGTCACATTGACTCAGTGTCCTGCTTGGGCCTTATTTTATTTTATTATAGCTGTGTTTAACATGATTGAGGAGATTACCATAGTGTAGAAGGATGTAGGTAGATGTATCTTTACAGGTAATCAGCAGTGCCTTTGGGCAACAAATTTACTTTGGCCTTAATGGTGACACCACTGGGAATTTGTACTCGAAGTTTGCTTGAGGAAGGCTTCAATTTGTGCATAAAAGACAGCAAGGGGAAAATAAAAGAAACATCCACCTTAGTTGTAAATTATACTTTATTCCCTTGTTCAAAGAGGAAATAAACTTATCATTAGCCTTTAAATCTTTCATATTCCAATATTTGACACAGAGTTAAAATATCTGAAGAGAAGGGAGAGGAAATAGGAAAACAGTGATAGAATGTCAAGGAGGCCATGAAAGCTGTTGTTAATGACCTGGAGTTGAGGGGCACAGTATTTGGTTAAGGTTGAAAACTGGTGACAGTGGACATCGTGCAAAGTTCAAAGGCCTTCTTCCTCCCTGCTGTGCTCATTGATGATAAGGGATTTATAGTACTGCTACAATTACTCCAGAAAACTATATCTTTTTGGAACATAGTCAACCACCATTAATACTTGTTCTTAAAAGGCTGTTAGTCTTGAATCTCAGGCAGTAAAGCAATTGACAAGAATGATGTCTTTATTGTACGTATGAAAAACTCCTGTGAAACCTCTGCAGTGCTGCTGTGATATAGACTCTTGGCTTCTGAAACCACTCTAATGAGGTTGAAGACCTCTGTTTGAGCTCTGGAGTATATTCTCTGATTGTCTTTTATGTGAGCACATTAGTATGACAGTTCCATGGCACCGTCTAAATTAATGATGATCTATCAGCCCACATCTCTTTCAGTATGTTGCAGCTAATTTCTGCAAAGCAAGGTGTGAATCTTCTGCTTGCAGTCTTTGTAGAAGATTTCCAAGGCTGTTGTAAGTCTGGGATAGAGAGCATTGCAGAAAACTGCATAAACCAAACAGAGCATCTGATTGTAATTTAGGTTTTGATATTGCACACCAAGCTGTTTCAGAGAATGGTGAACAATTTGCTGTCTAAGCTTGGTGTTCAAATGTATCTAGTAGTATAAAGTTCTTTCTGTCAGAAGGTTTTATTTTTTAGGTTAGGAAGTCGTCTTGCAGACTAATATTTAACCAGTCTTGCAGACTAATATTTAATATTTAAGTTGTTCCTCTGGCGTTCAGTAAAGATTGCATCTTTATATTTCCTGTATATATTCACCTTTTTTATAAATGGTGTTCTCAGATCAGAGGAAAGGTGCTCTAAGTAGTCATGTAATAAACAGTTTTGCTTAGAAACTGAATCCACGTTTCCTTCCTCTCTTTTTCAGCTTTGTGTCTGTAATTTTAGCAAGTCTATCCATGTCAGTTACTGTGGTAACCTGTACTGCTGGCACGGACTTTGCTTCTGTAAGCTGAACTTCTCCATATGATATTCTGGTCACACCAGTGATTACAGCCAGTGTCCTGTATTAACTGTGCAGTGCTGCCACAGTAATAGCACTGAGGGATTCTTCTGTTCTTTGGAAGTCTGCAGTTTTCCCTGCTACTTACTTCTGTATTGAATATCTAGACACCCTGGCAAATAACCTATTTCTATCTTTACTTGCCTGCGCAAGTCTTATTCTGTGAGCAAGTTTACTTCCAAATATATCACATGACTAAATCTCTAGCCCTTACTGTGTAAATTACTGTCATCTAGGAGTCTTGTTTGTACAAAGAGGATAGTTACCTGTCTGATGGATGAGTAATAGACATTGAACTAGATTCCTCTGGAACCACTGAACCAATTGCTCCTGAGCAATTCCAGTTTTAGGAAAGTGTTCTGAACATGCCTGCAGAGAATTTACATACAAAATATTTTTTAGAGAGTGCTTGTAGTTTCTGAGTTAATTTTATCCACAAAGTATTCCAATGTCCTTGACTCCTTTAGGTTTATTTGTTTGCAATGCCTGATTTATCAGTGGTAAGTAATATCCACTGAAAAAAATCCCACCAGTGTTGTAAATGTATTTAGTGTAAATACTTGACCCTTGTTGAATAAAAATAGATTACTGGCCTTATAATTTAGAGATTTTTTTTTTTTAGTCAGTGGAAATTCACTACTGTATTTTATTTATAGATACTTGAAAGAGGTGAATTGCTTTTTCGTTGGGTTTTGGTTTTCAGATTTGTTTTGTTTTTAGTTTGGTTTGGTTTGTTTTTTTTCAGATGCACAATTGCATTTGTCTCCTTGTTTCTCTCCTTTTCAGCCCTGTGAGTGCAGCCTCATTGGAGCCCTAAGTTCTCAGTGTGACTTAAATACAGGCTGTTGCTTCTGCCGCCCTGAATTCGCTGGGGAAAAATGCACTGAGTGCAGGTTGGGCTACTGGAATTATCCACATTGTGTTGCTTGTCAGTGCTTCCTGGCTGGGACAGATCCACAGAGCTGTGATACAGAGGGGAAGTGCTCATGCGTTGATCATTCTGGCCAATGCAGCTGCAAGGTAGGACAATGAAGGTTGTAAACTGATCTTATAACTGCTGAGAAGTTTATTTCACATTTCATTGACACTTGCACTTACTTGTTCAAACAATATATGCAGAACAATCTCCTTGGTTTTCACAGTGCATTTGCAAATTGGTGTGGGAGGAGTCCAACATAAAGAAAGACTTAAGTGCTTATCAGTTGATTTTTCACATACTGACACTTGCCAGGATAGCATCCTCTTAGGCTTTTTTCCCCCCTTTTTATTTCTTTCTGTTCTTACAGAACTGTTGCCGGTTCATCCCCATAATACAATTCTTGTTCAGATACTGGGCACAATAAAAGCAAACAACATCAGTAATCACAGTATGCCACAGTGTTAATTCAAAGTACATTGACTTAGAGGGAGTCAATATTCATCATTTCATGACTAGAATTCACTGCAATAGTATCTGTTCTGAGTAGACTGCATCCAATTCAGGGTCACTAAAGCAAAGACTTTTGGCATCATCATCCGCAGCATTCTTATTTGGAACTGTGCTTGGAAGAACAGCACACTCTAGGCTGTTTGAGAGTTGGCTGGATTGCTGGGCTTACAGGGCAGTAATCGGTGGTTTGATATGCAGTTGGTAGCCAGCACGCAGAGGATCCCAGAGCCAATACCTTCATCAGCGACACAGATGACAGAATTCATGGTCAGCACATTTGAAAATACCGCTGACTTGGAGGAGGTTGAGGTTGACATGCTGAACAGTAGAATTACAGTCTAGAGGGTTCTTGAAAAGCCTGGTGACTGAGAAAATAGAAAGGTCATTAATTGGAGTGGCGTGACCTGAAGAATCAGTACAGTTTGGGAGGAAAAATCCTGCGTGTCAATCCTGCTGGAAAGCACAAGACAAACCAACCGTATACTCTCATGGTAGATAAGGCAGACTGCCCACTGAGCTGGATGCAGTGAGCACAGTGGCCAATGCAGCTGCAAGGTAGGACATCACAAAGAGCATGGCGAGCAGGGGAAAGGCTTTGTCTACTCAGTGCTCTCCTCTTACTGTAGTCAGTGCTGGTAAGACTGCACTTGGAAATGGTGTCCAGTTTTAGAACCTGATTCCAAAGTGTTGTGGAGAAACTGGAGAGGTTCTGGAGAAGAGTCTCACAGCAGATGATCTGTGGGGATGTACTGAGAGAACTGGACTGTCTCTTAGTCTGAAAAAAGAGGCTAATAAGAGGAAATATAATTACAACTTATATAGCCACTTCAAAGAATAGTTGATGGAATCAAGTCCTTTCTGATGACAGCAGAGGGTGTAACAAGGGACAACAGCTGCAAGTGGAAGCTTCAGAATTTTGGACTGGACATTAGAAAAAAATATCAGAGTTACGCAGCACTGGTACACATTATCCAGAACATGTGAAATCTCCATTCTAGGAGATTTTCAAGAACTGGCTAAAAAGAGGCATGGGTAACCTGATCTAGTATTCATAACAGTCTTGCCTCTAGGAGGAGGTTTTTGAAAGTGACCCTTAGAGATTCTCTCTTTGATTTAGATTCATTCTTCTTCTTTAGGTCTGTATTGACACAAAGAGCTAGTAAAATGGAAGGATGAATTTAAATTATTGAATTGCCAGGTAATTATTTTGTTAAATGGGCAACATTCACTTAATTCTGAGTTTCAAGACTCAGAACTGTAGAACAAATTAGGTTAGAAGTGAACTACAGAGGTTGTCGAGTCCAGCGCCTTGTGTGACAGACATTGCTGAGGCAGTACTTCCAAGGAGGGGGAGAGATTTCACAACTTCTTTGTGCAAACTGCTTGACCACCCTCCCATTTTTCTGGTGTATTTGAACAGAAAATATCATGTTCCATTTCACAAATACTGGTTCATTTGAGGATGACACCATAAGAAAATGGAAGTGAGTTGACTACATGGACTGTCTGAATAAAACTCACTGCTATTTGCCCTGTGTCAGCCTCTGAAATGCAGAAATTGAAGCATCTCAGTTCTTCCAGCTTCTCTTGATACATGATAAGCAGCAGCCCCTCTAACCATCTTGGTGCCCCATTTCTGGATTAGGTCCAGCATATCACAGAACCACAGAACGGGTCAGGCTGGAGGGACCACTGGAGGTCATCTAGTCCAACCTCACAGCTCAAGCCAGGTCCCCTCAAGCACGTGATTCAGGATTGTCTCCGGACTGCTATCTCCAGAAAAGGAGACTCCGCAACTTCTCTGAGTTGTTGTCTTTCTTGTAGCTCTTGTAAGCACGAAGTAGAAAGAGTGGGGGTTGATGGCATTTTAAAAGTGTTTCTTTGTTGATTCTTTTAAGGCCAATAATCCAGTTGCTTCTGTGTTTCTCTGAGTGCAAATGAACAGTATATATTTAGCTGATGATTAATGATAAGGAAGTGCAATTGACATGAAACAAAATTCAAAGCAAGTAAAAATCACCGTTTATGAGAGAAAATGGACAAATAATACTGAATTAAGTAAGCATTTTTTCCCCCCAGAATTTTAATCTAAGGTTAAATTTAAATCTAGGGTTGGTTAATCTTTTGTCTAACTTTTTTGGAAGAGTTATACATTGAAGAAACTAGATTTTTATAAAATGGTAATCATTCCCATTTAAACCTGCTGTTACAGCTGCAGAAATGAGCTTTCAAAGGCCCAGGAGCCTCATTGTCAGCCCTGACAAAAAGCAGCAAAATCTAAGCTAAATATGGTGTAGGCACATTTGTTGATAGAGTTACATGTGGAAATGAGGGTTAAAACTGATAAATCCTCAGGGATAATGTTGATTTCATGTATAAGCTTCGGAAAGTTTAATTTTTTTTTAGATTGACTTCTTCACACTGGTCTCAAGAGAACAAAAACAGTGTGTGGGGAGAAAAAGCCAACCAGTGCTTTCATATTGGTGATTTTTTTTCTTTTTAATACCTTGGTCTCAGTGTGAAAATGCTTTAAAAGGCTCTGCATAAATTATTGTGTATCTGCCCTATCTGGAATAGCTTTTTATTTGGACTAATTGAAAAATGAAAATAAAAGCATTGACATTACAACAGTGAAACATTTCAGCCTTGTTAATACTGTTCAGTGATGTGGAAAACAATCATGAAGAGGGGAAAGCTTTTCTCTACAGAATTTCCATTAAAATACATTTCTCGGCAAGAACATTTAGTGCTGTACCTTAAATATCTGAACATGTCAATGCTAATTCCTATTAAAGAGAAGGCTTGATTAACATGGGCAATTTCAGAACAACTTATTTTTCTTATCTTATCAATCAGTTATTGAGCATGTCATGCCCAAAGTGCCATTTAATTTTTCTGTGCTTACAACTTTCAGCATGAAGCCAGCATCTATTGCTCAGAGCTACTCAGTGGATACAAATGCAAATCCCTTAATTACATTAATTACATATGTTTGCATACACACGTGATAAGAATTTGGAGAGTTCCTTGAATATTTCCTAATGCTTATTATTATTTCTTTCTGCACCCTGTTATTATCATTACAGCATGATTTTCTTTTTCTATTGCTACTTTGAAACCTTGAAATAAAACTTGATTTTTCTTTTTTTTTTTTTCCTTTTAAAAATATTCTCTCTCTTCCAGGTTAATGTGGAAGGTGTCCACTGTGACAGGTGCAAGTCTGGTACATTTGGTCTCTCTGCCAGAAACCCACTTGGCTGCAGCAGTTGCTATTGCTTTGGCCTGACTACACAGTGCAGCGAGGCAAGGGGGCTGATCCGCGTGTGGGTGAGTAGGAAACTGCTGAGCCGTGTAATGCGATAATGTTGTTTCCTGCTGACATCTTTTAGTCAGGCACTGAGAGGTAGCTAGAAAATGGCCAAACATTTAAGCAATCACTTTCCTCTTTATGCTTTGAGGAGTGGTGAGAGCGATATGTTCCATTAGACAATCAGGGTCAAGACATTAAAAGGAAATAAGTAGATAAGAAAATGAGTGATAGGGTAGCTGACATCCAGCCAAAGTGAAGCTATTAAACCCCAAGAAAGGGCAAGCTAGTCATGTGGGGAAATTATACAGTCCAATGCATTGCAACATAATCCCTGGTACGTGATACACAGTTTACCCAGGTGTATTCAAGGGTTGCAGATGCTTGTTGTCCAGCATAAATTTCCCATAGTTTAGTTAATCTGTTTATTTTCCTTGTTGGTTTTGTTGTTTTGGTGGAGTTTTCTTTTATTTTTAAAAAAGAACTTATCGAAGCTATATTTAAATACAAGCACAGAAAGGTATAACTCATCAGAGCAAACAAAGAGCTCTCCACCTGTTCATGGAAGAGGGCTTTGAGACCTATGCTGGACTGACAAATAAGGCAGACTGGATGTCTCCATTTATCTGTACAACAAGCACAAATCACGCATTGAGATGGCTGCCATGCATTCTGGAGGAGAGACTTCTAATGGAAAATGATTAGTTCTGTCCCCATGTATGGTCAGTGATATCTCTGCTCAAAAGCATGCCAACCATAGAAGGAATGTCTGCCTAATGCGAATCAGCCATAGCCCCAGATGAGTCATGTACAAGCATCAGTTAGATAAGGATACTTTAGTCTGAAATCAAGTTAATCTCTCTTGCTTAATATAATATGGATAGCACTTATTCTCCCCTTCATTGTTCAATCCTGTAGCACCTCTTTCCCTTCCCAGTGGATGAAGTGATTTATTACGATCTGACCCAGTTTTTCTCATTATTTCAGTTTTGCCCATCATGCGCTGCTAGACTGGAGATGAAAGGCTGTAGAAGGCTGACAAGTTATAAAATTTAATCAAGTTCCGTAACAGCAACAGTTCTGGATAATTGTGCTTTGACCTTTGTGGCAGCACAAAGCAGAAACAATTTAAACCTCCTGATTATTTTGTTTCTCTTGATTAATTCCCTTTTGTATTCATGCTCATATCTAAAGAAGTGTTTGTCCATGTCCCGTCTAGTATTTGGTACTCTGATCTATTTCAGAATTGATACAGAACTGGAAATGAGTGAGTCTGTGTTCTGCCAGCTGCTGGTGGCTGTTTTGGACACTCTCAGGTCTTTCAAATGACATTAGACTTGTTTAAACAAGCAAATCCTGTCTTATATGACAATAAGGCATTGCTGATGAATGATCTGAAATTCAAATATGTTGACCCTTTTCTCGGTATCTAAAGTATTAAACAGTAAAATACAGTTATGATACAAAATCAGTAAATCTCATTTAGGGCTGGCAATGCTAGGAGTGCTTCCATGTCTGATCAGTCCATAGATGCTGCTGTAAATGGAAATACCAGGGTACTGAAAGTATGGTACAGGGCTTGGTTGATTCCTCATTACCTGACTCCTATCTCATGACCAGTTTGTTGATGGGATGACTGTTACCTGCATTTGTTTTCTTTGTCTTCCTCACTCTTTGGGAAAAAGCAATATTGATAGCAGCCCTTTGCATCTGTTCACACATTCCCTGTGATACTTCCATTGGCACAGAATTACTAAGACTCTTACTACAGTTTTTGATCAAAATAATAATTTCAGTATAATGCTAATGAGACTTTGTCAACCAGTCTAAGAAAATTACAAGCATATATGTGGCATCCTTGTATATTTTTAGTGAAGCTGAATTTAGAGTTACAGAAAGCCTCACTGAGGCCTCCCTCTCTGCAAATTGCCTGGAGAACATTTAGCTTGAATATTGCGTAGAGGTATCAAGGGATGGGGCACTGTGTTTCACAGCTCCAGTGATGTATAATAACTGGTGGTGAGAACTCTGCTTCTTCATAAGGTAACATTTCTCACCATCTGAACAAAAGAGGCCTGTGACTAAAATAGCACTATGAAAATCACTTTGATAAAATTCATGAAATCATTGCTGATTAAAGTATTTTAACCAGTGCTACTACATTCTTTGTTAACGTGAGGACAAGGTGCAAAAGGCTCAAGGGGAAAGTAATTATTAGCACTGTTCATACCTGAAGGAGTAGCAAGACTGCTTTGTGACAAATTGCTCATGATGTGAAATGAAATTACCCAGAAGTAATTTTTTAAAGAGCTAGAATATAAAGACTAACACTTCGTGGGGAAAAATAGAGTTAATTTTCTTCTTGATTTTTTTGAATACACATAGGTGACCTTGAAGCCAGAGCAAATGATTCTGCCACTGGTGGATGAAAAGCTTCAGCATAGCACTCTTTCAGGGATTGCATTCCAGCCTCCTGAAATAGTAGCAAATATAGAACAGGTGATGCAGGATCTTCGGTCAGAACCTGTTTACTGGAGACTTCCAGAGCAGTTTGAGGGACGAAAGGTAAACCTAAATCTCCGCTGAATACTCACATGGATTTTTTTTCTTTTAAACTTATATTACTATTTTACAGTGCCTTTTTTCCCTCCCAATAAGCATGTCTTCACACAGTGGAAGGTACTTCAAAAGAAAATAAATGCTATTCCATTATTAAAAATTATTTGCTCTGTTATTATGGAAATTCATAAAGTAACACAAACAATATTTTTCATGTTAATATCTGTAAATATCTATGTTATATTTTTCCACAGGATAAACTTCCTCATAAAAATGTTATTTGAAAAATTAAGCTGCACAGATTTAATATAACACTCTTGCAGTTTTTTGTTTCTCTCATTTTTAAACAGAAAATACTTAACGTTTGTACCTTACATGGAAGAAAATGATTGAAATAACCCTCCTTTTGGATGTTGTTATGTACCTCTGTGATGATTTATTTTGCAGTTTTGATATTTCTTGGTTTGGGAGAACACCAAGGCGCATATAAGGAAATAGAGAACATATTGGTTTTAGTGCAATGTAATCACAGATTGCTGATGAGTGTTTTTGAACATAGCCCTTGTCCCCAGATAGTTCCACAAGTGCATATTGCTATTTTCTACCACACATGCATTCATCAGGCTGCGCATAGGTGCAGAGCACATCTAGCTCCTTCCCAGGATTTATTTTTAGCTAACTGAAAATGAGATTTCTTTTTGTGCTTTGTTAGCTGACCGCGTATGGAGGGAAACTGAAATATGCCATCTACTTTGAAGCACGAGAAGAGACAGGTTTTACCACTTACTACCCACAAGTCATCATAAGAGGTGGGCCTCCCACAAATACAAGAGTTATTGTCCGGCACATGGCTGCCCCTCTGATTGGGCAGCTGACAAGGCATGAGATAGAGATGACAGAGGTAACATTTCCACCTGCTTTTTTTAGCCCAAAACTTAAGCACACAAGGGTTCTTTTAAATCTCGTTAATAATCTGTCTTCTGTGTTTCTGTCTTTCAGCATGAATGGGAATATTATGGCGATGACCGAAGAGGCAGAAACACTGTGCCCTGGGAATATTATCATGGTAACCCAGGTCCCAACAGGACGATGTCTCAGGCAGATTTCATCTGGAAACATTATGGAGATGACTCAAGACCAAGTAGAACTGTAACCCGGGAAGACTTCATGAATGTGTTGTATGACATTCACTACATTCTTATCAAGGCGACTCATGGCAATATCATGAGGCAGAGCAGGTAACTCTTTCATGCAGTGACCTGAAACAGTGCAGTAGTCACAGATAACCTCATAGGTCTCCCAGCTATTCCCAACAGAATTTGTATGCTTGACACCAGCTATATAAGCCATTGCTGAGCAGAAAGAGCAGAAGGAATTAGCGTTTGGCATTGCAGAAGACACAGGAGAGGGAAGTTTTATGCACTAGAAGATTTAAATCACACTAGGCAAGCGTAATCTCTGTTTTCAGGATCCTAGAACAGAAAACACATGTAGGCACACACATTCTGAAACAAACCTAGTGTATGTTTTGAATACAGGTCTACTTTATGAAAACATGATGCTGTAATTAAATATAAATGTTAGCATATGAAGGAATTTTCTGCAAGTGGGAAATTAAATATATTAGGGTCAGATTCAACATTTTCTATTCAATCTATTAATGAATCAGTTATGCAAGGAAATAAAGATAACACTGAATTTGAAGTGGACATCAGGCAGCAGCATGACAGGAACAGTACAAAAATCTGCTGCAATCTAAAGGTCAGCTGTAAGATTTTACACTGAAAGTAGCAGTCAGTTGAACAAACAAGGAACAACTGCTTAGTTACCTGTTCTTCAAAGAGAAGTCTGTTGTTTACAACATATCACCAGGTGAACATGATTCAGGAGCAATATTCTTGTTGAGAAATGCTAATTCTCTATCTGCATGTATAAATATATATGGCCTGCAAAGTGAAAAAAGCAACCTCTTGTTTCCACCGAACACTAGTAAAGCCTAGCATCGTGTTCTGGTTAATGGAATTCAAGGAAAAAGTTATTGAAATGTTCAGAGGATATCAGTGAACATCATCTCAGGTTAGAAAATATGATGTGTGAGAGAAGATATAAAGAACTAGATATGTTTAGAAACTAGAAATTGCCTTAAGATGCTTAAAATTTTGTCACAGAGAAAAAGGAAAGAATGAGTTCTCTGTTGCCATGGCGGGGAAGTCAAAAACAAAAATGAACTTAAACTTCAGCAAGAAAGATTCACATTAAAAATGAAAGATAAACTGCTGGGGGTAAAGAAGTTCTAGAATAGATTACATAGACTATTGCATAAAGTTTTTAGTAATTAATTCACAATATCCTTTGCAATCAAAATTTTTTGGCATGGACATGGGAATAATCAGAGATAAACTCCAAAGGTCTCCAGAGGTCCTTTTTATGATTCTGTCATAAAAGTGATAGGCTAAAATTATTTCTAGATTTTTAGGGTACAAATAGGTCTTTAAGAGCCTTGCCTTTGGAGTTTAAAGTTGAATAGCAGAGGCAGATACCATACAACTTCGCAGCACTGTGTGCCAGAAAACATAGTCATTGTTGCTGCTATTGTCTCTCTTTAAAAGATATAATTTACAGAAAAGTATTCATGCAGCTTGCCCTGGCTAGTTGCTAAATATTAGTAACAGATGCCTTAAGTGTTTAACATTGGTTTCATTTATTTTTGGCATAGTCCATTAAGGATATTGTGTTACAAGCAAGGGGATTCCCAGGAAAAGAGTTATGAAGGTAACTCCAAAGCAATGTGGAAAATTTGAGAAACATCTTCATGTTTCACGTATGTTTCTCCCTCCCCTCCTAGCAGTACAGTTCTTAGCGCAGCTGTGGAAGCAAAAACTGAATGCTATCTTAGCTCAAGCATCAAAAGGAAAGTTACAGCAGCAAAGCTGATTTTGTTGTGGGGTGCATGTGACTGCTGTGGCTGCGCCAGGCCTGCACTGCAATGCACCACTGTTTTATCAAGGCTACCCAGTAAGGAGGTGTAACAGAACAGGGGAGGACTTCTCAGTTCCAAGGCAGGTTTGCAAGGTGTCACTTAAAGAACCAGAATATATTTTTTTTACGGCATGGCATTTCAGAATGTGACATTTTACGGCAGCAGAACTTAGCAAACAGTTCATCTGGTCTTTCTGGTAACTCTCCATCTGAAGTCATAACCTTGCATATAATTCTGTATTTGATTTTAGAAGTGGTTATGTTACAATGGATTTTTATGATCTGTCTAGTTACAAACTTTGTGTTTATCACATGGCATCTGAGACTTTAAGTAGAATATAGCAGGAATACATTATTTTTTTTTTTTCAAGTTAGCACCTTGAATGATTTCAGTGGAAGTTTTGCGTTAGACTACAAAATAAATCCCCAAAAATGTTTTAAAAGGTTAGTGGAATATTACCTCAAACAAGAATTGAAGGCTTTTATTAAAAATAAGATGAGACTCTCTAAAGAACAGTATTTGTACTCGAATTTAAAGATATGTTTGAATTAAGTGACTTACAATTAAACATTTGTTTAAATAGAGTGTGTTGTGCTTTCCAAATAAGGGCACTGTTCTAAACTACTAAAGCTTCTCTTTCCACCTGACTGTGCATAGTAGGAAAAGATATATAAAGCAAAAGAATCTGTGGATGGGAGGAGGAAAAGATAAATACGAAGTGTTTTTACTTTTTCTTTAGGTTTTAATAGTGCTTTAATTTCAATTGCAAAGTTTAAAAGCTGCAGGTAAGTGATAAACTACGGGAAAAACACTTTAAAATAAAGTCAAAGTAGCAGCAGCAGTTGAGAACATAAAAATAACTTCATTCTAGTGTTAGCACTCTATTAGCTAAACAGTTTACTAGCAATGCTAATGTTGTTTCTGCTTCAAAGCTGCAGCATTATTAGTGATTTAGAGGTTTCTGCTCAGAATCCAAACCCAAACATTTTTCTCCTTTATTGTTCATTTTGTTGCCCTCATTTTCACATTCAACACTCTAAATGGAAACATTGCTTTTATTAGATTTTGTTTTGCAACAGGGCTGTGATAATAAATTCCTTGAATTGAAATATGCTTTCAATTTCACCACAAATTATTTCAATATTCCCAACAGTGATCAGGTAGCAGTTGTTTGACTGCTGCCTAGTAGACATTTTCCAAAAGTCAACCAAGCCTGACCTTCCTTAAGTAACATTTTCACACAAACAATAGATAGCTTTGTGGCCCTAGAGTGTATTGTTACCTAAATACAGCTTTATGACAGTAAACAGTTTTTCAACTGTGCCCTCACTGTTGAGGATGATGGAAAGGCAGATTTCATTTTCTTTTCCCATTAAATGTACGGAGATTTTAATGTAACCTTACATTGACAGATCTGAATGGTTTTGCCCTCTTTATTTTCAGTCTTCTGTTTTGACCTGGCTTTGTTTGCTTGGGGGTTTTTTTGTTCAATTTCCCTGCTCGACTGAACCCCTTTCTTCAGGTAATAAGAAGAGAGCACAGGGTTTAAGTTACTAGATTGCTTTGGGGATTTTTATATTGACACAAGGTTATCAAGAGGTGTGGGTCTGGTCATGTAAGCACAGTCACAAAACTCTCATCTAGTTCAGTGGTGGGCATTTGCTTTTCCTCCATTCATCCTGACATTGGTGCCTATATGCCAGTGAGCAGAACAGCATCACTCAGCCCCTCAGGAATCAAGGTCTGGGAGCAGATGAACAGGCTGTGAGCATGAGGATGAGGTGAGCAGCTCTGTGAGCTCCTCTCCGTTAGCACTGTGCTCAGACACTTGCTGAATAGACTCTACCCGCATTATTGACATTTATTCAGCCAGTTAGTCAGACAATCTCTGACATTTTATCTTAGGTTAGCATTATATGTGAAGCTTTAAAATTTACACTATTCTGCACTTTTTGTTCCTCTGAGGAAATAGGTGTTCCAGATCATAGCATTCACTTAAGCAAACTAACAAATCCCCAAAATAAAGAAGTAAGCTTAGAATACAGCATTGTGATACATTAGGATTAAGTGTATTTCATTAGATTTTATATTTGTTGTCTTTGTCCGTGATGTACTCAACCGTACTTAGCAGGTCAGCATTCATGCTGGAAAGACAAGGAGTGGTTGGGAGGCAAAGAAATTATTATTATTAATACAATTAAACAAATGTTTGAAAAGTTAAAATGTTAGAAATAGATCCCTTTCTGATATTAGCAGCTTCTTCTGTAGTAGGATTTTATGTTTGCTTTAAATTGTTTGTTTATAAATCTAAATAATCCTAAAGAAAAAAAAAAAGATACCTGGTTACTGATCTTAAAATTTGTGCGCAAAAGGCAAATGTCCAATGTTTTTGACATCTATTCTAGAGCCTGCTAGGTTGCTTTAGTTGCTGAGGATATATCTTATTTTATTTTTTAAATAGTTGCCTCATTAAAAGCTCATTAAGAGAACAATTTTACTGCCATACCCCTGAGATCCATGAACTGGAACTGCATTTAGTCAGTATGTGACTTCAATTTCTTAATGAGTCCCCTCCAAATGAAGAATCAGATATGAGAATTTGTATGTTAACTTTTGTTAGTTTGGCTGAAAAGAGATTAAAGAAAGATATAGAATCAAGCTGGAGATTTAGTTAGTTATATTGCCTAGAACTAGAAAATGAGACCAGAGGTGGTGTGAACTTTGTCGTTTCTTGGGAGATGCAGGAACCGGTGTTGTTTGTCTCCTGTAGATCAAGAATCCTACAAACAGCCAAATGAGACTGCTTCCTCCCATGCCAGCTGACTTGTGAAGTAACTGCGTTTGAGTTAGTGAGTGACCAATCTCATTAGAGGTGTTTGCTCCTTTTTTTCAGGATTTCTGAGATCTCATTGGAAGTTGCTGAAGGCGGCCCTGTGTCTGGGATGGCTCCTCAGGCTTACTTGATAGAGAAATGTGACTGCCCATTGGGTTATTCCGGTCTGTCCTGTGAGGTACAGTACTAACCTAACTCCCAGGAAAAATCTTTGTACCTTCTCTGGTCCATTCAGGTGTGAAAAGTAATTGAGTGTGAATTCATTTAACTGGCAACAACTCTCCCTTAATTTAGTTGCTTATTTTCTCTCACAGGTATTTCTCTCACAGGGAATTTCAGACCCTTTTCTTTTATTGCTGTAGGTAAATATGCCACTGAAACCATGGCAATGGCTAAAGTACTTAGAATACAGGAAATTGAGCTTTACTGGGACAGCATCTCTGAGGCTGAATTGAGTGACTGATGCTAACAGATCAAGCCTTTTTGAACAGATGAGGGTATAATACTGTTGTAATAGTTAAATTCTAACTCACTGAACACCAGGAGAAAAGTGTTGGTCAACTAAGCGAGCTGGGTGCTCCTTATATGTGCACTATGTTAATTTTTATACTTATAATTTCATGCTGAAGATTGCATATTTCAGAAGCACCATGGTGTTCTAGAGGATCAGCTGACTTGTATATACTTTTGTAAAATGGATTTCATTATAGGTGCCAGAAAAAGTGTTTAAGATATGATATATTGACTGCAGAATAGGAGTTGATATTTCTGACTGTCCATGCTCTCGATGATGAGACTGCCAATCCTTCTGTGTGAAGAACACCATGTTTTCATTTTTAATCAGCACTAGCAATTCAAAATTCACTGCTTGCAATTGTTCGGTGGAGGTAGCAGGGAACAGCACCTTGAGTAATCTGCAAATGCCTCAAACATCCTGAGTGGGATCTTGTAAGGGTTTCCCCAAAACTATCAATGGGAGAAAAATTGAAATAAGTGAAGGGAAAGGTGCCTTGTTATCTATGAGAACTCTGCTCTGTTTGGATGTTATACTTGATTGTGTTATGCAGCAAATGAGTCAGCCGAAGCAGTAAATTCATAGGAAAGGTGTGCAAGAAAGTGAATGAAGTAATTTTCTTTGCACACTATTTTGGTAAGAGAGTACACCTGAATTTATGTAAATACATGAGAAATTAATGGACTCCAACATTTCCTTAGAAATACAGATTTTTTTTTTTTAATTACTGCAGCAAATTGAATTTTCAAAGAAAAATAGATGCTAATGTAATTAAAACTTTGTTTTAATTCACACTCACCAGAGCCTGAATAAATGTCTCAATTGCAACCTTCATACTTCATTCTTAATTGTGTGATCTTCACATGCTCATAACTTAGTTTATTTTTAGTGTGCTTGGTGAAAGTTAGGGTATGTTCTGTGAAGGTTTATTTAATTTTAGCAGGAAAAAGAACATCTGACACCCTGGCATTTTTTAAGCAGATGCTAACAGGTTGTATGTATCTGTTTCATGCTTTATCCATATAATAGCATTGTGAAACCTACATGCGCAGCAGTTTTTACTAGAAGTGACATTTATATCCCCTATCCCCTCCCCTCCTTTTTTTTTTTTTTTCACATCTAGTTGTAGGCTGAAAAAGCAGTGGTAACAATTTTCCTAATGGCTGCTTCTGAATAACTTCCAAAGTAGCAATTAAAAATATAGTCTGTTTTATCTTTTGTCTGTGTCTTACTTCATCTCTGAAATGCTTCAATCAAAATAGATGATAAGACTGTCAATGGCATATCAGAAAAAAAAACCCCAGATACTAGTTTTGTTTGAGGACGTGCCATATATTTATAATTTGATTCTGAAGTCACTCAGAATTTGTAAAACTGTGTTTTGTAATTTGTTTGGACACGTACACTTGTGGGGATAGAGAGGGAGGGGGAAAAAAGGGTATTTTAGTAAGAAAGAATTACTTTTATTTGAGATTATTTATCTAGGTTAGAATTCTTCACAAACCATGAAAAAGAAGATAGACTGTTTCCATGCTTCAGGGAACTTAATGTAGTCTAAGTCAAAATAAAAGGGGAAAAGCAGAAATGAGTTAAGATTAATTTCTTTGTGATTCTAAAGAAAATAATTGTGTTTATGCTTTTTGCATAACTTAGACTCCTGGAGGTTTTGGCAATGATTATAAAACTGTCAGAGTGGTGGTGTATGAATAAATCTACCATGTCAGCTAGTGCTTCACTGAAGAATCCTGCTTTTGGTCACAAAAATTACTTACTCCAGGTTCTCTTCTATTTTATTTTGGATCCATTTTATTGCTGTGTGAAAATTGTACTACTCCTATTCTTTCCAAAAAGCAGAAATTGTGGTCAACAGTAGGAAATGACGTTGTCAGACAGACTTCACAGGCTCCTGGCACCACTAGGTGGTGGGATTTATACGTGGGACAAGTGACTTCTCTGTAGGCACTTAGCCCTAATGGTCTCAACTGTCAAAATGTTCCTGTTTGTGTTTTTATGCTGCCATAGCTGTGTGCTTTCTGAGAGCTGTGGAAGGGCTTCTACAGAATTGTGTAATAAGCCTGAAATAAAGATCAAGTGTTTGATTTTGCATGTGTCAGCTTTGCTTGCAATTTTTGAGTTATTCTTGGAATTTTATTGCCAAGCTGCAGCAGAGGAGACTTAGTGATGGATAGACTTGGTTTGGGGCTAATAGTCTCAAGACATGGAAAACCTTTAACATTTTGAATTCTGTACTTTTATGGTCTTTAAATTATATAGCTATAAATAATGCAGCCATGCAGCCATTTTCTTGTTTATTATTCGGCTTTTGCTTGTTATCCATCAGGTAGTGTGTAGGCAGATACTAGCTTGTCGAACCTGAAAAACATAGCAGGGATGAAGGAAACAGAATCATCATGCTTGCTCTCCACAGTCCATGCGAAAAAAAATTATTTTGAAAGCAAACTATTTTCTTAAGTAATGAACGGAATGATGCTTGATGCACAGTGAGAACAGAAAGGTGTTCTGCATCTGAATGAAAGATCTCTCAAGCAGTAGCATGAAAGCCTGATGCCAGTGGAGTGCTCCAGGGATTTTTCAGCCATGTTTCCAATTAGGGCTGACTCTTGTTATCTGTAAAGTACTGTATATTGTTTGTAACACAGCTGGGAGCCTGTCAGATTCTTTTCACAACTTGTAAAAACTGGTGATTGGAAAGATGAGCTTGCAATGCTCCACATACACAGTCCACTCTGTAATTATCTGTTTTCTTCTGCATCTGTTTTTATTGCAGTCATGCTCTCCGGGATTTTACAGGCTTCCATCTCCACCTGCGGGAAGGACACCTGCTCAATCCTTAGGCACCTGTGTTGTATGTCAGTGTCATGGACACAGCACTATGTGTGACTCTGAAACATCAATTTGTCAGGTATTACACTTCTAAACTTATGCACCAGCTTAATCTTAATGTAAAATTCCTAAGTTGGACTACTAATCTAGAAAAACAGAGGACAATATTTTAATACAATTTTGCCTAAGTTGCTTAAGTCTCAAAGTTCAGGGAGAGTCATAAAAGCACTTTTGATGTTTTCCGTTCTGATTCTCTAGAGTTCAGATTATGCAGTACTTTTTCACCCCTAAATTACTAATTGTGTAAAAAGAAAAACTAGACACCTGCAAAACAAAGAAGCAATGTACCATGTGTCATGCAGTAAACACGATTCTGCTCTTACAGGCAGTAATACACATGACCTGATACAGTAAGACTGAATTTTAACTATTTCTCCTTCTCCAATGGCTGGAACAAGGGAGGGGAGAAAGGATGAATGGGATAAGAAATTCTGTAGGATACATCTGGATAGCTACAGACTTGTATTTTTTCTCCTTTTAAGCCCATATATTACTCAGCAGGCGTTTGATGGACGCTTAAAGCAAGCATTCCCACTGAGAATCATATCAGGGAGAGAGAAATTATGTCTTGAAGTAAGCTTGAATCCCTAAGGCTGGGAATAAAATGTTGTCTGCTTCCTTGTAATTATCAAATACAGCTTTCATTCTGTCTTCTTCCTCGGCAGAATTGTCAGCACAATACCGCTGGTCACCACTGTGAGAGGTGTGCACCGGGATTTTATGGCATTGTCCAAGGCTCTCCGGATGACTGTCGGCCTTGTGCTTGTCCCCTATCCATTTCTAGTAACAAGTAAGTAAGCAAACTCATGGTGCACAATTGCCTTTCCAGCAAGCCAGAGCTTTGCTCTGGGCTCCCTGTGTCCTTTTTCAGATGGCTACAAGAGAATTGCCTCATGGAAGCTATACTAAAAACTTCTTATCTACTTTCGCTAATTGATCTTCCTTTAAAAGTCAGAAATTGCTCCCTTGCTAATTTGTGATGAATAAATTAATAAGTGCAAGAAAATGCAATACTCAAGATAATGAGTGTGTGTTATAAAGGTATTCTCATAAATGAAGCTAGAGCAGAACTCCGGTACAATACAGCCGCGAGGGAGCTGCAAAAAGTCTTATGCTCATATATTATGTTGGTATAAATGTGTTACAGCCCCTTTCTTGCTCCACTATGGAACTTATTGATTCCTTATTTAATGTTACATGAGTTTTAGGCAATTTGTGAAAGAAAGAATAATTTTAAAGCAATATAGTTATTGCAGCATAAATTTTATTGGTTGCTTTATGCTAATGAGCCTTTCCATGATGTCTCTGCATGTGTTCCCAGCAGATGATACTTTAGCACTTGAGATTTGTTTGTTGTTTTGCTGAGAAGCTCTTAATGATATTTGGCATCATACTGTAGTAGTGCTCTGAACAGGTTTGTGTTTCTTGATTGTGCTTTTGAAAAGCTGGAAGTGTTCTGTAAAACCATTTTTTTGTGCTTTGTCTGGCCTTTAGATGTTTTAGTGAGGATTTCAGTCAGTATAGCTGAGAATTTAGGGGTTTTCTTTTTCTTCTTATTTCTTCGTTTTATCATTTTGGATTGGTCTTGGGTTTATTTTGAAGGAGGAAAGTCCTTTCTCAAACATTACTAGATAAAGACATCATGGTCTTTCATCCACAGCAAGAGTGGTATTTAACTCTCAGGTATTTAAAGAAATATCCTTTATCTCAAAAAGTTATAATGCAGTCTTAACTGCAAGTTTTTCTGAGTTTTTCCCATTTCATGGGTTTTCTGTTACTACTTGATTGTATGTTCTGTCTATCAGTATCAAAAAAGGACATTCAAGTTGTAAAGAACAAGATCAACCAAGCTTTTCAGCTTTGCAAATCAGCAAATATATTGGAAAAAACTTCTAATGTTACTGGCGGTATGAAGTGCTGAAAATACTCCATCCTATTTTTTTTTCCTGGGGCTGAGGAACCTTTGATTGCCCAGAAATACGTGTATCAGATCAGAAAATGAGCAGGGCTCTTCACCTGGATGTTTATGGCACCGTGCTACAGGAATTTAGACATATTCTCCACACTGTGCTCCCGAGATTATTTCAGTATCTTATCTAAAAGCTAACATAAACTCAGGAAGTGGGTATTGCTGAAGTGCTCTACAGGTGAGAAATGTGTTGACCATGGGTAGTATGTGTACCACAGAATCATAGAATGGTTTGGGCTGGAAGATACCTTAAAGATCATCTAACTCCAACCCTCCTGCCACAGGCTGGGGCATCTTCCACTAGACCAGACTGCTCAAAGCCCCATCCAACCTGGCCATGAACACTTCAAGGGATTGGAGCATTTACCACTTCACTGGGCAGCCTGTTCCAGTGTCTCACCACCCTCTGAGTACAGAATTTCCTCCTAACATCTAATCTACGTTTCCCCTCTATTAGTTTAAAACCATTCCCTGTTGTCTTACCTCCATCCTTTTTTTTAAAAGCTCCCTTTAGGTGTCCTAGGTGCCCACACAGATTGCTGAGCTGCCTGAGGGAGAGCAAGCGAAGTGCCCATACCTCCTTCAGTCACAGTCTGCATGTCTGTGGATGTTGTCGCAGCAGTGTCATGCTTACGTAAAAGTGATCATGAGAATCTCTTGTTTCATAAACCTTCACAGGAGATAAGACAGTAACACCTAATCTGAATTTAATAAATACACTTAATCATGAGATAGTCATCCAGTTTCTTAGTGCTGTTGGGAAAGGAGTCAGATCTGAGCGTGTCCAGGAACAGAACTGCTTGTGTTTTATAGAGCTTAACTCTGATGTCTCTAGACAGCATGGAAGAGATTTCTATTTCTGTTAGCTGCAGCCGTCAACAACTTTGGTAGCTGTATGGTAAATGTAGGGACAGACAACTTTACATCTCACTCGTGTTAAACCTGAAGGAAAACATCATTGCAGGGAGGGCAGGGAAGATGTTTCAAAGTGTGTATAAGTGTCTGTGCATGTCCATTTCCCAGTGCTGATAGAGGATGCCTGAACATCTTAGTTCAGGCTTAGACTAAATGCCTGACTTTTGGATAGCTGGAGTGGCATAGATCCATTCCATAAAGTTACAGTATTAGGTGGAAAATGAGAGTATCAGATCTTAGATTTGTATTTTCTGCTGATCAGTTAAAGCTCCTCAATATGCTATTAAGGAAAAAGTCTACCTGCAGCTATTTTATGGTAGTCAGGTAATCATAATCTACATGAAATACAGATAGCTAATGAGCTATCTCATTAGCTTGCTATGTCATGACTGACATGATAGTATTTGTGAATGGTATAGTGCAATTATTTTTGTTTATGAAATTGTATAAAACTCCACTAAAGTTTTAAATACTGTGTTTACACGGCTGTACAATCAGCAGTCAGTTTCAAACATTATGAGCTGGGGAAAATAAAAAAGAGCAGAGAGAATGAATTGTTCCTAGCATGGATCTGTTTTTATGGAGTTGAAATGTGTTGGATAATGAGTTTGTGAGTAATAGATCAATTTGTTTACATTTTTTGCAAAGGCGTAATTTTATACACTCGTTCAAGCACTATTGATTTAATGCATTATAAGCAAGTTAGATGAGGATGCTGACTGTACTCTACCAAGAAGGAACTCTGGGCTCACCACTAGCCATCTCTGTGCTTTTCTGGTTCTTCTTCCACACAAAGAGCTGAAGGAGTTTTACAGTTTTGCACCATCTTAATATTTAGTTCTGTTCTTTTGCCCTACCTACCCTTTTTGTTTGTTTTAACTGCCTGTGCAGGCACTTAACACACTGACATTTCAATTAAATGCTACTTTCCACAGTGCCCACAGGTACACAACACGGTCAGTAGTAAAGTGACTTAGAAAAGATAATTTAGTGTCTTCAATGATTAAAATAAGACGTCTCCCTGATCATGAAGGAGGTAGGTTTTAGGAGTTTTTTCTCTGTAGACTGGCTTTTCTCATACATCCTTGCGAAGATCATCTGGTACTGCCTTTTTGGAAGATTCCACACAGCTGTGACTTTGGTTCCTTTTCTCTCTTCATATCTTAACTTCGAGTAAACTCTTCTCAGCTTATGTCCTTTCATTCAAAATAAAATGAAATCAGACTGGAAAGGCTGGATGTTCAATAGCTCAGTTTCTAAATCTTTTGTTTCACATCCTTCCCAGTGCTTCCTTTCCTTGATCACTGTGAGTGACAGCACCATTCAATCACACAAGCCTACACCATGGGCGCTGCCCACTCCATCCCCTTGGATACAGCCCTTAAAGCCTTTGTCCAAACTGTGCGAGTATCACAGCAAGGCATTCACAAAAATTGCAATAGAAAGGAGGGATCTCTCACAGGTTTTTATAAGCAGATAAGAAAATGTTGCTATTTATGTCAAGAGTGGAACTTCTTGGGCCCTTCTGCCCTGCTGACTAAAGTGAAATGATGCAATAGAGTAGAAAAAAATTATTTGCTTTTGTTTCAGTTTTAGCCCTACTTGTGTTGCTGAAGGACCTAGTGACTACCGGTGTACTGCCTGCCCACCTGGATATGAAGGCCAGTACTGTGAAAGGTAGGATGAATGGAAAAAGCAGAAAGAGGGACAACAAAATGAGGAAAACACATGAAGGAGATAAATGCTTTCAGTATTACAAGAGTGTGTTTACTATTTGTTAAATACATGCCTTTGGATAATTTATTTCTTCTTTATATGCTTATGAGTTAAAACTCAGTCAGCATGGACAATTTTTATATACACCACTGTAAACTGATAATCAATGTTATTTATGTCACAGATCTTTTCCTAGTTTTACTTTTTGATGTGTGAGGCTTTTTTCCTCCAGGGCTCAGAAGTGAAACAGAAAAATCAAAAATCTAAAATCTAAAATTAGATGCCATTCTAAGAGTATATCTTGATGTCACTCATACCCTTTGTTTTAGTGACTTGTGCCCTCATGGGCATTGGCTGTGAAAGATGGTTACATATAAACATTTTAATGCCAAATTGTGAATTAATAACCTAAACAGCCTCTGTTGTCCCATCCATCACTGAGGGATTAAGATGATCAAAATTAGCAAATGTCTACCAGGAGGTTTCATGTCTGCCACAAAACACAAGTGGCTAAGGCCAAACAATGAAAGTGGAGGAATTCTTTGGTTGTGGTGTAGTAGAAGTTTAACTGAAAACTGTTAAGGATTTGGAATCGCTTTTGCATACCTCCTCCATCCAGACTGTCTTGATTAGAAGTCCCTTGTTGGACAGTTTGCAATGTTTCTCTCTTGGTCATGAAGCCACAAAAATTTTTTTTAATGGTTCATGAACGTTCATATAAATTACGTTTAAAATATTGCCAAGTATTCTTTGTGCACTGCTTCTCAGTTGGACAAATCTTGTTTTGTATTTGCAATGTCTAGATGTTCTTCTGGCTACACAGGAAACCCACAAATTCCAGGAGGGTCCTGCCAGGCATGTGAGTGTGATCCATATGGTTCCCTGCCTGTCCCCTGTGACCCTGTCACTGGACAGTGCACTTGCAGGCCTGGATTCACGGGGTGGAAGTGTGCTGGCTGTGAACATCGGCATGCGCGTCACAGCATGACATGCGTTTGTACGTATACTAATGTGATTTTGGATAACTTCTGGTTGTGTTTGTCATATGTCAGAAATTCAAACCTGCTTGTGTAACAGTGAGTTGTGTGGGTTTCTTTGGAAATAATCGCCAGGTTTCATACTACTTTGGCATCTGGTCTGGTTTTTTTTCATAAGCCTTGAGATGTTAAGAACACTCTCAATGATTTTTAATATTATCACTGAAAACTGACAACAAAACTTTGAAGGATTTCTTTTTGGCATCTGTAGTTTTGCTAAAGGTTGTGGCTGCTATAGTGGCAATATTTGCTCTTGGTGAATTTTTTAGTGTTGTCCTAAATGTTTAACTAGCAATTTCAATGCTCTATACCATGAGGCACGCACAAAATTTTTATTAAGGTTTACTTGATCATGTTGGTTCAACAACCATCCATTGGAATTTAAAACATGTAAGGAATGACAGTGCATTATATCCAGCAAAGAACTTCTTTTGTTAGAAAACTAATAGCCTAAGCTACCAATTTATATTTTACAGTAGTGGTATCTTTGTCCTACCCTCAATTTTGATACATACCAAGGGATTATCTTGTATTTTTGTTTGGAATTCTTTTTCAATTATTTGGATAGTGCTTGTTTTGAGCCCACAGTCTCATATCATGTAATGTTGTATGCTTATATCTTATTTAAAAAAAAAAAAGTCGCAAAATCTTTCTAGAACACTTGGTGAGTCCTGACTGAAGTAAGGCATTTTCCTCTTCCGCATCTCCCCCAGATGTGGTGGGACTAACCTTACTGTGATTTTTTTTTTTTCCCTTCAATGCCATGATTGTTAAATTTAAAGTAGCATACTGGTAGAGTTCCAGTAAGTCCACAGTATATAATATTTATTAATCTGTGCATATTTGAATATATTGTCAAGGCACAGTGAACTGGTTCCAATGTTTTATCTTTAATTGGAGTTTTTCATGGAGAGTGGATGTCTATGTGAAGGACATGTAACATCAAGAAAAGTAGGTAGCATCTACTTTTTTTTCTTTTTGCTTCTCCAAAGAATTCATGTCTTTTGTACCTCAATACCCAGAGGTGCACAGCTCTCTAGTATTAAAATCAAATGGTAAAGTAAAAACAAATTGCAAACATTTTAAAAGCAAATTGGAAAAATAAACAAAGAAGTGTTTAAAATGTCTGAAGGCATCATATAAGTCAAGAATGGAAAGCATGGCTTCTTGGAGCAGTTAAAGAGGAGTATATTAGGCATGTAGGGTCAGGAGCTACACAAAGCAGAACATTTCTTCACTGAACTTAATGGCTGTCATCAGCTCTCAGATAGTCACCTATAGGCTCAGATAGGACTCAGCAGAACTAAGCTTCTAAGTAAGTCTATTGAGATCAGTGCTTGTGCATTAGTCCTGAATCCCAGGTAGAGATTTTAGATTTCTGGGAATATAGATACAACTGCTTCTGTTACTTCACTATTAACAACATGACATTGATTTATTGATTAAAAGCTTAGTGTACTCAAGGAAAATAAACTTCTAATGTCCTGAAGTGTGATGTATTCTAGGACCTAATTCTGAGCTTAGTATCTTAAGCTCTATTTTGAGCAACAGCTAAATGATTGCAACTGGAGTCCCTTTGCTGAAATAACTATAGTGTGAGTTCCATTTTGTGCTCTACATGTCAAGGAGAATTGTAATTGCGAGTTTAGTCCATAAGTGTTACAGCTACAAAATTTTAAAATAAGAACTGTGTTTTCCAGAGTGGCATCTACATGAAAATTATTTCATTTTTCAATATCCTGAATAGCTCTTACATTATTGCGAGTATTATCCTATTTTTCCAATCTCAGGCATGACTTAGTATGTTTTTTTATTAGTCTTTTACCTTATCAGTATTCTGAAAAGTCTTTTGGGTATCCAGGATGAGAGAATTTCATTGTACAAAACAGCCTAAGTGCAAGTTATCATTTATAATGGTTTTCCAATTTGTTAATCAGGCTATTTCATTGTATGGATAATAAGGTTAAATATCCTCTTTGTGAATGGTAAAAGCTGTTTACAGGCAAATGAAATTTTCCACCTTTTTGCTTTGAAAGATGTTATTTGCTATAATCTCTGCTTTAACTGCAACATATTTGAATGCAGGTGTTGAAATATATCTAAGCTATCTTTAGTGACATTTTTACTTTAACTAGGTAATCAGTTTTCACCATAAAAACAGCTCTTCACGTGTGCATATGGACGTTTCGTTTGACCATTAAAAGTGAGGAATCAAATGAGAAGATTTCTCTTCTTTAGGCATCAAGATAAGAACCACCTATAGGAACAGATGGGAGGCACTCTAATCTCCCTCTCACAAGAACTAGTTTTTTACTGTTGATACCATATCAATAACAACCATGTCATAAATTGCAAAAACTGCAGTTAAATATTTCAGTAGACGCTTTATGTGCCTATTAGCTCTTACTATATGATCTTCCTCTTGTTTAAAGGTTCCTCAACACCCATATTTACTCCAAACCTGCCTTTGCTAATGCAGTGCAATGCCTCTGACATGGCAGAAAATAAGCCAGATCAAACACCTTTGTGGCCTGTGGTGGACACAGGGCTGTGGCAAAGGGAGTGTGGCAGGTATAGATTTGGCGGGAATTTGCCTATGGTAATCAGTGTCTGGTATGTCACAGGCTTCGGAGCACAGCTGCTGGCAAGGATTCATTGCTGCAGCCCCTAATGTGCTTTAATAGTCCTTGTCCTGTCAAAGAACCATTAGAAACACTTTCGGGGCAACCTCGAAGTTTTTCCTTCCTTGCTCTCGGAATATTGAGCTGTTCCAATCCGAGTTTAATGCAGCTGAGAATGTGGTTCTGTATACAATGTATTTTTACTTTCTTATATCAACCAATTGCAAAATACTCAGTAAATTCCCTTCTGACTAACTTCAGTTGTAACAAAACCTTAAAAGTAAAAACAATGGTACTCTTAATATACAGAAAACTAGTGTCAAGAGCAGAATCCTGTTTGCATTCAATACTTAAAATGAGCTGAATGCATGTACCTACTTTTGCTCATTTGCGGTTCCATTTCAACTATTGCAATTGCATTGTACCTGTCAGAAGGGTGAAGAACCCCTTTTTAGGTAGTAAACTGCTCTAACTTAAAGTAAATACATGCAAATACAGTCACCCATGTTTGAAAAAGTGTATTTGTAAGTAGTTTAAGACATAGTGTAATTAAGCTGTCCTGTTAGTATGGTACAGTTAATGTTCAAGAAAGTGAAATTTTATTTTGAATATTTAAAAACAATAGCCATCTGAATAATGAATTTTTGCCAAATTCTATCAAAGTTCAGCACACAGTATGACCTGAAAAACCAAATAATGCATATTTAAATCAGACCAGAGGGGTATTTTAGCCAAAATATTGTAATGCATTCTTCTTTAAATGTAACATTTTGATTTTAACATAGCCCTTATCATAAGTATTCTAAAGATTTTTTAAGTGACGATTTTCAGTGAAAAGGTGGGGGGAAAAAAGCAGAGGAATATGCATGTTCACTAAAGTGATCTATTTCTGATATAGCTGAAAATCTGTTTTACCGGGTTCTTACTTTTTTTTTTTCATAATGTGTCATTTTTTAGTTGCTTAGTGCATATCACTTTTCAGTGCTGTGTTATAACAGTTATATTTTAGAGAGCTACAGGTAAAATAGAATCTCTTTTTTTTAAAGCCATTGCTTAAAGGGGAAGATTTCACTTACTGATAAATAACAATGGTAAGATAATTATAGGTGCAAGGCACAGACAGAATTCCATTCCCATTATATTCTTAGAACAGAATAATTTTGTTTTCTCCAGGATGCCGTCAGGGAATGAAAAATTACATTGAAAAAGTAGATTTTTTTTTTTTTTTTAAATAAGTGTTACAAGGGTATGGTCTACTAAACATCATAAAAATTCTAATTTTTTGCATTAGTATGGCTAGTAGCTGGATTATTTCCCCAGCTAAAGTAACCATCTAGGTTGTCCTCTACACAAATATTCATAATACTCTGCTAATGAATACTTTCTTAAAGTTTTTGGACTCAAGTAGTTTACTTTGTAGGTTCACTTTCCCTTCTCTTTTGAAAAAGTCAGTAGCCAATAAAAAAATAGTGATGGTTGCAAACTAATTTTAATAATGCTGCCAGCATCCTTGTATACTGTCAAGTATGACAAAAGTTCTCCCGAATCTTCTCTCAGATTTTGAATCAAGCCTGTAGCAATCATGCATTTTCTTAGAAGTAGCAATCCTCTTGTGTGTTTTTTGTTATACCTTGTGACATTCCACTTCAGTTGTAGAGTTTGTAGTACATAAAATGAAGAAGCCTGGATTGCAATGTTATTGGAACAGTGACTGTGCTCACTGCTGCGCCGTATTTACGGAACAAAATGATCCTGGTGAGGACTTCAAGGCTTTATTGTTGTGCGGCTCTATGTAGTGTATGGCAAGTCACAACCCACCTTCTGAATGCTTTCAGGGTATCTGTCATAACCACAACGGAGACTTCTAAAAAAAAGGTCTTCAATGTTTGGAGCTCTGTTGCAACACAAACTACAAAACCTTTCCTTGGCTGTATGCTCCTGTTACAAATGTTCCTTGGGGTCAAGCAAAAGCCTAAATGTAAAGCAGTTGATGTGACTGAACAGGAAGTAGTCATAATACACGGAGATCAAGCAGATATTTCATTGTTAGGAATTTTTCCTTAACTCAGTCTTGTGGGGTGAAAAAAAGAAAAAGACCCTCAGCCTTGTTGCAGTCAACAAACTTTCATCTTTATAAGTTTAAATATTCAATATTGGTAGAAGGATAAAATTATACTATGAGATTCCTTTAATACCAGGTCTTGGGCACTTAAGTATTTACACTCAAGACTCATGCTTGCAGTGAGAGGGAGGTTTTTTCCCAGCTGCCAGTCAGTCCTACACCAAGAAGAACAAGGGAGCTCCCAGCCACTGGTCCTGGCAGAATCAAGGTGTTCCCTTTAAGACAGTGAATAGCTCCATGATCTCAGCCCTTCCAAATTCAGAACTAGGCAGAGATGCTGTCTCTGTCAGAGGTAGATCTTGTAGAATCTGTGAAATGAAGCCTCTCCCAGCTCCTACACAGTGCTTATTTCAGCAGGAGCTGGGAGCTTCTTATTGCAAGACTTTACAGAGTGAGCTGAAAAGAAAGGTCTGGTGTGTAACACCCTATCTATGAAGCCTTGGACTAGCTCCTGCAGTGTTCTGAGTTTAACAGAAGTTGTTGTCCTTGTATCTCAGCTGTAAGAATTAAATTTACCTCTGTGTTGGACAACTCCTTCTTGGGCTACATGGGCTCAATTAGGACATCCCTGCTTGGCCTACAAGCTGATAAGCTATCACTTGTTCTCCCTGTCTGTGATGCATGAGCTCCTGTTGAGTTTAGACCCACCGTCCCGTCTTTCACCCAACTCAAGTAGTCTTTAAACTCAGCTACTATTAATATGTATCAGAACCAGCAGATGAGGATTTCTAGATAATAAAAATCAGAAATAAACCTGAGTAGGTGTTTTAGACCCTGATCTGGACATGAATTTTCCCGGATGTTGGAGACATATTGATCACGTAAGCTACCTGAAACTAGCAGCAGTGGCAAAGAAGCTAAAGCTTTCAGCTCTCTACTGGGGTTCTGTTTTGGAAGGCACAGGAAGGCTACTTTATTATTTGACGTGAGACTAGTCCCAAAATGGGAAAAATGATTTGAAAGCCAACAGATTAATGAGCTAACAGTAGTTCAACAGTTTATTGTGAAGTGACAGGAAGCTGATACTGAAGAGTCACTGACTATCATAGGATACCACCTCCTGTCCGAGATTGCATGGTTGCCCTTAGACCAAAAGTTATCTAGTCATAACACAGTCTTCTGAATCTTCACAGAAATGAACGTATTAAAGCAAAATTGTGTCAGATAATCACTCAATTGGAGGAATATATTGTGACTCGGATGTGGTTCTTTTATTGCACATTATCACTCTCTGTAAGATGGAATAAATGGTTAGATGTCTGTAAACGTAAAAGAATTTCTTTTGGCATGCATACTTTGGACATGTTTTTCACAAGGGGTAAGTCAAAATCCTTAGAGATTTAGTGTGCATGGGAAAGTGTGGTGAAAATGGAAAATGCAGTAATTTATTAATTGCTTGTTGAACTATTGTAATATTGATTGCATGATTTGCTTCTTACATGCTTGCACTGCTGTAATGATCTGAATTTAGTACTGCATTTGTTAATATTAGACACAAATTTATCCTGACAGCTTTATAGATAGACACAGAAGTGTTTAGTCTTGCAAAATATAATCATGCTCTTGAAATATTTCCCATAGCTACAGTACATTACAGACTGCATGCTGGAGTAGCTTAGTCCTGTCTCATCTACTCAGCTGTGGTCTCACTTGATGCAGTTCCTCTTTTCAACCTGATTATTGTGCAAGAGGTGTTAATTTATACTGAACGCTCACTCATCGATTGCTTACTCATTGAGAATACTTCATCTCTTCTTGGGCTGTTCACTTTTTTCTTATTGGTGTGAACTGAGTTTGTCTTTAACACATAACAAATTCTTAGCAATTTTTTACCAACCACTAGGAAAATTTTGAAGGTGAATAGATTTCGCTTGTTTCATAAGTGAAATAATATATCAGAAAAAAAACCACAGCAAAAACCAGACTATAAGGGCAACTCTTTTCAGGTCCAAGATCACTTATTTTCATCTTGCAAAATGATTTTCAGGTCTCCTTACCTCCTTGGTCAGCTACAGAACAGGTGTTTGTTATATAAAACCTTATTTGCTGTAAAACTTGCTTTTCTTTTAATTCTCTCAGGCTTCTAAAGGCAAGCACACAGATGGCAAGAACTGGGATGATAATAAGTTGGGGGGGAGGTTAAATTTCATGTAGAAGCCTAAATCAGAATGTATCATGCCCACAGTTATTGACTGCAGTTCCAGTGCAGTTCAGTTTATGTAACAAAATACTGTGAAATAGAAGGAAGAAGTCTGCAAATGGAAGCAATGAAAATGCAAAAGGAAGCCTTAAAATAACAGTAGTATCTAGCTTTCTGCACCCACTTCTTACTACACTAATCCAGCATCTACCTTGTCTCCTTTTCAATCATCACTTGAATTTCATGGCGAATTAAAATAGTTTTCTTTTTTTTTCTCTGTATTTGACTCTACTCTTTGTCATTGGTATATTGAACAGTCAACAGAATAAGAACCATATTTAGGTAACTGTGAAAACTTTAATGAATAGAAAAGATTTAATCTACACGAGGAATGTATTTCAGGGAAAAAAGAAGTAATTCTCTTTTGAAAACTACTTCTCTTTTCTACAAAAACACACACTTTGCTTAGTGGAGTTTTTATAAAACTGCCTAGCTTTGGTGAAATAAATAATTACACACTTGTAAAACTTCAGGTACAACTCTCTGTCTCTCTTAACATCACCAGTGAATTCATTGTTTCACAGTTTGCTTCATCTCCTAAGATGTTTGGGCTTGCCAGTTCTGTGTAGTCTTTATGCAGAGAAACAGAAAGGTATTCCCACAACTCTGTTCTAAAGGATGAAGAATTCTCCTGTCTGCTGCATAAATGATACAAGATGAGAATTTCTTGTGGTAGCTAATCGAAAGCAAGGGGGGGGG
>VWZW01006375.1:3368998-3550437 GCA_013397115.1 Edolisoma coerulescens
AAATGCAAACTCCTTTTGATATATGCAGCACACAACAATATTTTTCATCCTGAAGGATATTTGCAAGAAGAGAAGCATACATGAAACGCTTATAAGCTGGTTAGTTAAAAGAAGTAGGGAAAAGCATTTTTTTAAAGAAAACTATCAGTATTTTTACCTGGATGCTTTCAGCTGTCTGCATAACAGGTTTAGTATGCTTGGCCATGCTGTTATATGGAGATTTTTTTAGGTTTTTTTCTTGCATTCAAATCCATAAGCATACTATGTTTCTTGCAGAGCTCCTTAGATTTTCCAAATTGCCCATCCACTTTTCTCAAACTTCATCCAAATTGCCTGTATAATTTAATATTTTATATTGGCTGGTCCATAATGGATAACATGAATAATTTCCTCTTTTTGTGGGGTAAGCCTATCAATTTTGATCTTTGCGTTTTATATTAAACTGTCCCATTACTAAGTCCTATGCAATAATATCTTTCCTATTCCCTAGTTGTTGTTTCCATTTTTGCTCACACTACGCTTTTGGGGTAATATATATGAAATTAGTGTTACCTCCCACAGAATTGCATGTGTGCCCTACAATTTCTAAATCAAACATACGTCTTAAATGTGGAGCAGGAAGAAACGAGCTTTGTTGTTCTTCCCCCAGCTTGTGATGATGAATGCACAGGACTCCTTCTCAATGACCTGGATCGGCTAAACCAGATGATCCTGAGTGTTAACCTCAGTGGTCCGCTGCCTGCTCCATACAAAATGTTACATGGTTTTGAGAACACGACACAGGAATTAAAGGTATGTTGGCAGTATACACAGACATAAATAACAGAGCTTCAGTACAACTGTACTTGAATCTGATCAACCATACAGCTGTGACTAGGTTCAGGCAAGAAGAAAAATTCAAGATTTAATTGTTTCAGGCTTGCTTTGGTTGATAAATAAGTATTACAGTTAATTATTTTTACTTACTTTAATAAATAAATCTTGCAGCAGTAATTTATGAACATATGTGCAAGGAGTTATACTTCAGGCATAGAAAAGCCATGCTACATACAAATAAAATGGTTTTCCTGCTGATGGTCTATAAAGTGGTTATGTATTTTATATACTGTATGTTCCCTACCATATTTACAAGTTACGTAAAGTTGTCAAGGTTCCTGAAAAAAGCCTGTTGGATGAATGTGACACGAGTCAGTGACAAAAGGGATTGCATGTTGTGATGAAAAGGAAATGTTTGGTGCCTCTTCTCTTCAATATTTGGAAGCACCAACATCCATTACATACAGATTTTTCACTCTCCCATCTCTTTCCCAACAGCATTTGCTTTCACCTCAGCGAGCACCAGAGAGATTCCTTCAGCTAGCACGAGAAAATCTGGATACCCTGGTGACAGAAATGGATGAACTACTGACAAGAGTATGTGTGTGATCACATTGAGGTCTGTGGGTTTGGTTAAGGCTGCATAATGACAGAAATCTTCCGAATATGAATTAAACATGAATGAATAGATAAATTATAAGATGCTTCTCAGTCTCAGTGTCTGAAATGGCAGCAAGTCCTCTAACAATCACTTTTTGTGGGCCAATATATTGGCACATATTTTCTGCAAAACTTCCTAATAAGGTAAGAAAGCTTTTTCATGTCCATACCAAGCACCCAAGAATGATCTTATCTGGAAAAGCTGACACTAAAGAGGTGTGTGAGTTTAGTTAAATATATGTATTTTAGATTTCATTTACCAGGATAGTTAGAGTCTTCTGGATTACAATAGATGTGCTATGTACTCTTTTTATTACAAAAGTTTTATTTCAATATAGACCTCATTTTGGTCTGTAAAGACAATGTCCAAGAAACTAATATAAATTGTGCCACCTAGTGGAGAAAAAAATAGGGAACTTAATCAGCCTCAGTATAACTAAAACTGTCCAAAGTACTTTGGTGTGAAGAACTACCAAAAGTCATGCTTGTGAGTTGAAAGAACCAAATAAGAAAGATGTGGAGTACTGTACTGATCGATATACACCTCAGAGAACCACGGAAACTCCAGGCAGTTTTAGCATCATGTCTCTAAATTGTACATGGCTTACAGAACTAAAATCCTCAGAGAAACTGTTTTATTTTTGTGGATTTTATTGAATTTTGAAATGGGTAGTGGGTAAGAAAGCATCTGTAGTGTGTTTTCATGTGTAGGCACCCACACGTGTGTGCATACACGAGTATCTTATCTGTACACACTCACATTGTGAGAAAGCTTGCTTTTCCACTTCTGTTTGATCTTTTATTTTTCTGCAAGAAGCAACTGTGGTCGTTTTAAGTCTAGCTGGAATTTTAAGCCATGTCAGCTCTACAAGCAGGGAAGATTATATTTCTTTTATTAAGGTTTCTCAATCTTAGGCTAAGACAGTTTTTTTCCTCTTGTAAAATTGCTCTTTTTAATTACCTTTTCCAATTGCCCCCATAGAGATGACCTAAAATAATGCCGATTCTGATCTTCTGCAGACTACTCTTGGAAGGAAAAACATATCAAAAATGTGATCTTAGAGGAGTTATTGTGGTGGCCACATTATCACCACTCCCTTTTTGCAATTTCTCATCATCGTGGTGACTAAGTAGCCTTATGATTTCCAGTTATCCTTACAGAGTTGTTTGGAGTAGTTTGGGGTGGGTTGTTTTTTTTTTAGATTTGGGGGCTGGAAACTGGTGGCAGGCCCTTCCTCCTTCTGTATTTGTAAGTAAGAATAATGATCCAAAAAGAAGCATGAGTCCTGATGTAGCATGTTCAAGGCTTCATTTCCAAACGAAGACACAGCTGATAACTACATAAGGGCTGGCTCTTGGAGTACATAGTACTACCACAGATACCAGAATTTTTCCCTGTATCTGATTTGCAGGCTCACTATATTTTCAAAGTGAAACCAGTACTGATGAAGAAAAAAGCTGGTGAGGATTGGTGGGGAATCTTTTTCTATGAAAAAAAAAAGTAACCATTTTAAGATAAAATATAGAACACAATAGTATTTAGTCACTACAAAACCTTTGGGGATTTTGCTTCCATGTGGTCTCTTTTCAACCAATGATCTCTTACTTCAGTGCAGCACTCCTTTCCCTTCTTTTACATTATTCTGTGCTTCATTTACTTTGCCATATAGAAGATCCTCATGTCTTTCTTGCATTATGTTCACATGTTTACATTCACACTCCCACACCTTGCACCAAAGGAAGTCCTGAGATCTTCAGTTCCTTTCAGTTTACTGCATTTCATCAAAACCCCTACTTCCCTTCTAATTAGGTACCTTCAGAGCCTTCAAGAAAGACAGGGATCAGAATCACTCGTCTTGATTGAAATGCTTCTTTTGTCTTTGGAAACTTTTACCTTTCTCCCAAAGTACTGAATTCTCCAACTCAAAAATTTCTGGAAGCAGTAGCAGAGTCAACTTAGTTTGCAATAGCTGGAAACATTTGGATGGAGAGCCAAGAACTTCCATCTGTACAGTGAGGTCTGTGTTTACACCTCCTTCTGTGGTCTGCAGCTCACTAGCTGCAGAAATTCCTGTAGAACACCCGCCAGATGCTATCTAGAGGAGTTCCTTAAGGCTTGATTAAGTCCTCAGACTAAATAAATGTAGAAACAAAACCAAAACAAAAATGTGTGCATAGTTGCTAATACTTGCTTGTCGCTTAAATTGCTAAGTGGCTACTCCAAGGCCTTTCATGGAACCTCCATCACTGTGGACATCACCAAAGCGTGTTTACTGATCTCAAATACTTTCTTTACTGATTTCCATGGTAGAGATCTCCTTTATATCAAAAAGTTTTATTTGTGTCCAGATAACTTCCTGAAGATTCATTCCAAACCCTTGCCCTGGACCCAGTCTACCTGACCCTTATTGCTCCCACAGCAAGAGTTTGTTGGGCCTGTTTAAACTGTTAGAAGATGCTGAAAACTGACCTCATAGAAATGGTGAACTATAGCAAATTGAATAGGTAGAAAATTACTAGGACCTTATTAACAAATCAAAACATGTAATTAGCCATGGAATGGCCAGCTACAGTATGAAGGATGTTCACCATTTAATTTGGTTTACGGAGTTAAAGCTAGACCAGGTAATGAAGCAAAAGCCTATTTTTCAGCAGAGCAAATTCTGTCAAAATGCAGAAAGCCTTCAGTGGACCTGAATGGGATTTAAGTACTAAAGAGAACTGTCACTGAAAGGAAGTGAAAATTGTTCAATGACAGATTAATTTTCACAAAAATGTAGTACATGCTATTCAGTCATAAATAGAGAGGTTAAAGTGGCCAGCTTGAATTAGTGTGAATGTGGAAAAAGTAATCAAAACTAAGAAAGGTATATGGAAGTTATAAAACACCATTTGTAGCAAAGGACTTAGAAATATTATAGAATATAATAAAACTGAATGTGAATATTCCAAGCAAATAAAACTCAGAGAATAAAAGGCTGCTTGTGGAGGTTTTGACAGTAAATAATAAGGTATTCTCAATTACATGAAGAATTAAACGACATCAGAAATGCCAAGCAGGGTTAGAGTGGTGGTCCATCAAGACCATTTGGAATTTTTGTGTTTTTTCTGTCCCAATTGCCTCTTACAGCTCACTGTAACAATATTTTAGTTCTGTATCCAGGCAGGCAAAAAGGGTTTGTAAATCTTAGAGGAAGTAATCAATAGTATGATTAAAGCTGTGCCAGTGTGAAAAGACATGATCTTCTACTTGCTAGAGGGATGGAATAGAACAAATTCCCCCCAGTATGGGTTCTTAATCCTTCCTGTATACTTCTATTTACCTGAACCATTTTCATATAAATTATGTTCAGTGTAAATTACTTACAGTGTACCTACTCTGAAGTAGCCCAAAATTGTAAGTGGTATGATAATGCCAGAGATTTCATTTCAGAAACCCAGATGTCCTAAAGTATCTTGGGGGCTTCCATCTAGAAGATAATCAGGCAAAAATAATCGTGTTTAAGTGCTACTATTTCTCTGACTATTAATGAAAAGCGTGGGGGTTTTTTTGTAAGGGAGAAACAATTTGTGCAGTTCAAGTCAGGGAAAACCTAAGCTCATTTTGAATTATTGACCTTCTAGCCATTTCACAGAGACTGGGAAATTCATAATGCCCTATTTCAAGATTTTTTTGGGGAATGTAATCCCTAAAGAAGAAAGCTAGGGTTTTATTTGTTGGGGGTTTTTTTGGGTTTTGGTTTGTTGTTGGGGTTTTTTTGGGTTTTTTTTTTTTTTTTGCTTTACAGTCCAGCTCAACAAGCTTTGTGTCTTGAAATGTTCAGCTTCTTTTTAATAAAAAAGTGTCCATTTTGTAAATAGGGACCTCAGGAGCTGAGTAGAATGTCCTAAGATGATTCCTTTCCTCAGCATGTTTTTCAGGTCTGCAGCAGATGTCTCCCTGCTGCTTCTGTGATTCAATACAATTACAAAGCATTTAGTAACACAAAGCTAAAATTTTACTGAGCACCCCAATATGTTATAAATTAACAACTTCAGACATTAGAGCTGAATAAAACTACTCCTTTATTTCTCTCTCTTTCTTGGTCAAATTAATGTATTGATTTAAAATTCTTCTTGCTTGTTGGAATGAGCTGGGTCTTTGAGAACACCTCCAGGGAAGAAGCAAAGAGGTCATGATACTTGCTGCACTTTGTCAATTGAAAAGTACACAATTGTGAAACTGTGGAAAGTATTCCCCGAAGAATCTATTAAAAGGCTCCAAACAACATTTCTTTAAGCAAGGATATTATTATTCAGTGGGTAATTTCATCCTGTCTCCATTGGTGTACTGCTGCACACAAGTAGGGTTTCTAAGAACCTAAAATATAGCCTTCCAATTTCCATTTAAAGGAAAAGGTAGTAAAATTTAATTGTGTACTTGAACAGAGCATTTCATTTCCCATGCATCTGATCAATAATTCATTGATTGCCCCTGGCCTGAGGAAAGTTTTGTATATGGATTCAGCCAGTAGAAATATAACAGTGCAGCCTTGTCCTGTTCATTAATTATATTTTCCCTGAATTTGTTTCGCCAGGCTACCAAGGTGACAGCAGATGGTGAGCAGACCAGGCAGGATGCCGAGAGGACTAATGACAGAGCAAAATCTCTTGGACAGTTTGTGAAAGGCATTCTCCAAGCTGCTGAAGGTATTGGAAAAATTAAAAAACTTGAGTTGTTTCTCAAGAAAACTGGAGGATGGTAGGGGAAGGGGTTCTGAGTGACAGTGAGGAGGATTTTACTTGCTGAGAAATGTCATGTGCTTTAAATGTTGAGTGAAGAAAAGGCAATAAACTGTCTTCAGATTTTTTCAAATCTGTGTATGCAGTTTATATAAACACTTAGTGTATTGGTAATTATGAATGAAGACTAGAAGAAAGCTGAGCATGTTCCTTCAGAATTTTTGCAGTTATCTGAAGAGCTGTTATGATGAAGTAACAAACAGGGCTTAGCTTTTGTTTATTTTCAAAGCAGTTAAAATATATATTGGTTAAAAAGTTTGATGTAATTTTAGCACTTGGTACATCAACAATTCATCTTAATTCCCCAACTTTACTTCAAAAATGCATTTACTTCTTGCTGTTAATGAACATCTGCTGCTTGGAATTTGCAAGTGACTCCTAACCCTACCTAAGCATGGAGCCAAGCCAATGCTCTCTCTTCCGCAGACTGATTCACTGCACTTACACTGCAGTAAATACTTACAAGAAAAAGTGCTGTAGATGGCTTTAAGAAGCAAGACCTATATATTGCATAAAGCTATTAAATAAGATAATGGCTGAAAAAAATGAAAATAATTGGCAAATATAGGCAAGTTTTTTGCTTGAAAAATACTTATCAATTCTTTCCTCCTCCAGATTTTCCCTGCAGTACTGATTTTAGTACTGAAGGCCCATTTCATTGAAAGGGAAAGCTTCCACTTTTGTCCAAGTGCTATAAAATACATTTTATACTGCCTTTCATGTAACACATCCCTGTATGTGCTTGGAAGGTGAACTGAACAGCAATTTAGGATATCTTTAGGACTTGTAACTTTGAAAAGAAAAAAATGTGGGAAAAGCAATAAGAAAAAGTGAGCAAGTTTTTGAGAATTTTTTTTAAACAAAAGACCACGTTCCTCATATTTCAGGATGAATTTGGATGACGAGCAAAACTAATTCTTTGACTCTACAAAGTTTATGCCCAGTGTTTGTAACCCAAATAAAAATTTCCTCAAGCAGGTTTAGCAGTAGGAAATACAGAGTTAGAAAACATTGAGGGGGTGAAATAAATTTATGCAGTGTCTTAGAAGTAGACAAAGACTTTAAAATCAATGTGTTTGCCTAGTGGCCAAGTTAACATTTTAAGAATATGTGAAATACAAGAGCACAGGATTGAGAGATACCTTGTGGATTAAGGCATCCCCTCCCCTACTATCAAAAACTTTCTAAACTTCATCTTTAAAGTAGTTTCCACAAATCTGGATAGGAGGTGGTTTCAGTACTCTTCATAATTGCAATAGTTCACATTTCTAGCAAAAAATATTCATGTTTAGTTTTTTATCATGTGTTCTTCTGCAAACCCTGTTCTTTAGTCCTCTCTCTAGTACTTCTCCTCCTTCCCCTACTCCCAACTAGTTTGCAGAGGGGAATCATATTCCACTGCAGCCCTTTTTTTCTAGACTGAATCACATGAAAGACAATTCTCCCAAATCTTCCGCTCACCTTCATGCAATTTCCCTTCCTCTGTTGAAAATTATGTCCGTGTTTCCTGACCACAGGTAAAAAGCATGAAATGAGGTTTCTTCAGTGTCTTGCTCTTCAGAAGGAGCAAAACTTGTCAGCTCTCCTAATAATGTCTCAATAACATTTTTTTACACCTGGGTGCCACTGGTGATTCATGACACAGCTACGTTCCTCTCATTCATACCTTTTACCTAACTGCCAAAACTCCTCATTAAAAGTGAGAAGTTTGTGGTGATTTGTTCTAATGACCATACTCTGACTGCTGATCCACTTCTACTGAGCTGATTGTTGACTTTCTGAACTTCTGAATAGCTGTACCTAATTCTTCTTCTTAACTATGGGATTTCCTTGCTTTGCACTTCCTAGCATTTGTCTATATCTGTACACCCAAATCTTTTACCACCACTGGATTCTGATATTTGCGTATACCAAGACACAAAATAAAACATGATTAGGAGAAGAGAAGGATAAAACTAGGTATAAATTTTTCTGAACCTAAGAAAAAGTTAGCTAACATATCCATTTTCTCTTTTAAGGTAAATATTCAGGGAGGTTACTCACAAATTTTTTATTCCAGAATTTAAAAAAAATTAATATGGGCCTATTCCTGGCTTGAGGTAACTTGGTAATGATACGTAATACAGTACATATAGAAGTGATCCATGATCCATTTGAGCAAACTGTAGTCTTCTTCCAGACCTCACTACTCCATACATAACCACTCGTGATTAAAGATACAATTCTCAATTCTCAGCAGCTAATCAAATATATCATTAGATTAGAATTTTCTTCTTAATTTGCTCTAAACCTACATGATGTGTGGATGAAATAGTAATTTATTTGAAGTTTGAAAGACTGATTTTACTTTCTTTAATTAAAGATTTAATTCAAAATATTCTGAAGTACCCATGTGATCAGGAACAGTGGCATTTTGGAGAAATCAGTTGCTTAGGAGCTCAGTACCTATGGAAAGGCAGCAGTACTTTTTGAAACTGGAGACGGAACTGATTGTCATAAATGACCTAGTTGCTTGTGAAAGTGTGTATTCTAATATATTGTAGTGTGCTATGGCAGAAAGATTTTAGTCAGTCCTTGAATATGATGCCATGTGTACAGCTTTATCAGTTCGGAATAATTCGGCCGTTCCAAACACATTTACAGTATACCTTCCTATATTCCAACCTTCGTATTTTTCTTTTCCATTTCTGGGTATCTTCTTCTAATCACATGAGTGGGCTTAGACATCTGTGGGTGTCTTTCACTCCTCTTCTGCTTCATTTTCTAAAATTTCACAATTATTTATTCTTCCTAGCACTGTTAAGTCTGAATGCTAAAAATGACATTTTTTGAGGTTGTCCAAAAGTAATTTAAGTCTAATTTTCATTGCTTGTACTGCCTGCTCCTTAATTGTACAAGCAATATAGCAGATTTTCTTCTGCTTGTTTTGAAGGTTCAGTGCAAATTCTTTCTTTCAGGAGGAGGAGGAGGGGAGCAATGTATTTCTTATACGGGATATAAAGACTTCTTTAATTATTGTTTTGAAAAGTGGACTATAATAAAAGGTTTGATGACACATCTATTAGTTTCTGCTTTGTTACTTATTAACCATCCTTTATATTTCACAGCAGAAGTAACCAGTGCAAGTTGTGTTCCACTTGCTAATAGAGTTGATGGGCAAATGCTTAAAGATTATCTGTTGGTTTTAATTACTAGCTCCTTATATAAATATATTTTGGTCCCCTGCAGCTGCAAATGAAGATGCTATAAAACTGAATGAGACACTCAGAACTCAAGACAAGACTTTGGAGAAGAGTCTTCCAGAGCTGCAGAGTGAGGCTGAAAGAATGGTCATAGAGATGAGAAATAGAGAGTTCAGTATGCAAGAAAAAATAGCTCAAGATGAATTAAAGTAAGTAGAGAGACCCCAGTCTTCAACCTCCTAGTGACAATGTCTGACTCTTGTAAATGTGATTGTCATGTTTGCCAATCAAGTTTTCTAGCTGAGGCTTACAGAAATGTGAAAGAAAGCAAAGTCTAATACTTTATATCTGTTAATATAGCATTTACATTTTTGGTAATGCTTACATATGTGGAAAGCAATCCCTAGGAAATTACTTCTCTGCTCCACAGGTACCAGCAGTATTTTTAATTGAATTTTAATTTTTCTCAGTTTGCTTTTAGCTTCTGCTTCAGACCTGATGAATGGCTTTTGTACCAAAAATTTCATCTGGAAGCTTGGGGTTTTTTTTCTGGAAAATTAGTTGATGTAATAAAAGTATTATCTGTCATCAAAGTTTGTTCAATAGTGTAGATATTCAAAAGAATGTATTTTGCCATGTTTAGAATAGCGTAGGTCAGAATATCCCATCTCTGTGGCATAGTTCAGAAGCCCAGAGTTTGGTTATTTAATTATCTATAAATAAATACATATATATAATTATATTGGCAGTCTTTTATAAAGGCAAAATGCTGAAAACTTAGCTGATTCAGAGAAATGCTTGGCTTGAAGTTAAAGTTCTGGTAGTTTGTTACTTCTGTATGAGTAAGACCAGGCAAATTTCTAGAGCTAGGCTTTGCTTAGCTCTTCACCAGTGCAAACAACTAGCAGGGAATCCAGCTGAGCAGCGACGTGGTCCGTTGAAGTTGTGATGGATCAGAAAACTGTCTGGGATAGAGTTATTCAGGCCTGAAAATGTAAGTTATCAGGTGCGTGCATACTGTAAGGAGTCGTAAATGGAATACAAAATTAGCTAAGAATTCCAAGTGGTATAGAATCAGATTTGCACTGCCTATCTTAGACTTTAAAAACCAGATCATTTTCTGGAAATCCTGCCAGTACCGTATTTCTTCCCATAACTCTGATAGCTTTTCTTTCTGTTCTCTGGAGAAAGAATATATTGCAAACTTATTTTTGAGCAATGCTTTAGTGCTTTTTCATCTGATTCCACTGAGCCTCTTCTACACCTTCTCTACTCACACACAGAAATAAACCAGGACAAAATAAGGATGAGAAAAATTTAGCCAGGCCTTTGAAAGTGCTGTCTGCAAATTTAGGACAGGCTGGAGAAGGACCTTTCAAACAAAGTGTTATTAGTCCTCAAATGCTACAGCTGACAGTGAAACTGTCAGACTACGATGAAATAATTTCCTACTCTAGCCCCATAGCTAGAGTAGAAAATGCAGTAGGGCTTTTTTGAGGGAAAGAACAACTTCTTCCATTCTTCCCGAAATGTACGAAACGAGTGTTTAAATTTCTTGATAAGGGAACACATTTTATACTAAGAGATACATTAATATATTCATTGATTTCAATCACAGTTGTATGGGTTATATTAAGGATAGGTTTACATCTTTATAGGCAGTCACTGAGATCCAGCAAATTTTGGCGGTGAACTCAACAGAAGGAAAATGAGTCACTGTGCATTACAGGGAGGAAAGGACCCTAGATGTTGTTTTCTGAAACTGCCTCTTAAAGAAAAATCTTATAAAACTGTTTAAATAATGAAGATAGTGGATAGGATACACTCTGCAAGGAAGAACGATGAAGAAAAATTAATCATTCTAAGAACTTTGCAGGCACACGTGTATGTGTGTAGATCGCTGTGCTTGTATGTATTCCCTACAGACCCATTTAGAAATTCTTACTTTTGAATAAAGTTAGGCTCTTGGCAGCCTCATGATCACTTTGAAGTAGTTAATCACGCTTACTCTTTGGTGAGATGCCTTTTGTCAGTGATTGTATTCTGTTTTCAGAATTTTGTCCAAGAACAGAATGACAAGATTCAGTGGATTCTATGTTTTCAGTGAATTCTCAAAACTTAAATGAAGAAGACAAATGAAGTAAAGTCTTCTTGCTTTCATAGATGGCAAAGCTTCTCATACATATGCAGCTTTTTCCCTTATTTTCCTTCAAATTTTTCAAATCCAGGCTGCAATCTGATTGCCTTCATATACTGAAATGGCACATTAGTCAATAATTTCCCTCTAAAAAGAGCATATGGAGAAATACACTAGTTGAGGTTCTGCCATGATTTTCATAGTTATGAAATAAATCTTTCACTATTGTAGAACATTCCTACGTGTTTTCTCAGATGCCACTGAGTTGCTATCAAGGGATGATGTGAGCCAGAATTCTTTCTGTTTTGTATGCTGAGTAGCTTTATTTTTGTGTGACTTTTTCTTCCACGAGTTTGTCTGATGGCTTCTGAGCCTCTGTGAATTTCTATCATCCACTTTCCTGGAAGAATGAATTGCATAACTCAGCTGTACAGTTGAAAGATATGAAAGATATGCCTCCTGTGTTTGGACATTGTTTCCTGATATTTTCATTCTTGTTTTTGGAGAGACATTGGACAGTTGATCACGTTACCCATGCTATTCATGATGTTACAATCCTTATTTCTTCTCCCAACAGGGCAATTCTAACATATTTAGACTCTCATATGCAGTTGGTGGGTTTTAGTCATTTTTTCATCAGTTTCTAATCTTGTTTGTTTCCTTGCACTCATTTTGAGGATCTTGACCATCCAGCATTCCAGGTCTTAGGCCAGATCTGTAATTGTTTCTTCTAAAACTTCAAGCATTTTGTATAGTTTTATCCTTTTTCTAGGATGGTATCCAGTGAAAGTAGCACAGCTTAAATGTACAAGAGGGTATTTCAAGAAATATGGTGCAGTCCAGTCACATAGAAATTCTAAAGCAAGGGATTACATGGAACAGATTGCCTCATACTTCATTAGAAAGAGCAGAGGGAAAATGCACAGCAGATCAATACAAAAGTGTTATCTTTAGAGCACCAAGGAAGAGTTTAGAGGTAGACTACTGGATGGATAAGTAGTTTGAACTGTGCTGTGAGGCAAGGGAATAAAAAGGAAATCCATCTGTTTTGTACTGTTCCTCCAGTACTGCAGAGTCATAAGGGTGTCAAAATTTGCCAGAAGTGTAAGACAGGAGCTTCTTATAGAAGAATAATGGAGGAGGTATGAGAGAAATCCTGAATTCCTTTCTACGCTTCTCTGACAGGGTGTCAATATTGGGATTTAGTTTTTGATTAAATATTTTGTCCTCAGAAGTGGTGAGTTCAAAATGTGAATAATTTTTTTCATCAAACCAAAGGCAGAACTGATGGGGAAAAAAAAAAACCACTCCATCTCAGAAAATCCCCGAGTTAGGATAACAATTTGACTTTCCTTGGCTCCACTTCAGACTCTTCATCTAAATTATGTCCAGTGTCAGCATATCTTTTCCTCCTTTCCTAAATCTTTTTGATGTGCATTTATCTACATGTTTATTTTTCGAAGATCCCTAATGGAATTGACTATAGGCAGGCCAAACTGCAGTGTTTTTTCAGAAAATACTTTTCTTGTTTTCCACACTTTGGCATAATGAAACAGGAAGAAAAACTTAATCTGTCCTAGGTGGAAGTGTGATAAATTTCTTCTGTAGTTATTATCTATCCTACAGATTCCTGTTTACTTAGGATTTTTCTTATCTCTAAAGCATCATTTTGGAAGTGCCTGAAGTGCCTCTTTTTTTTCTTTCCTGCCCTTGACATGTCATTGGATTAACACAGTGGTGCTGCCTTGTGTGAAACTGATTCGAGGCAGGCAGATGACAGCATTCCAGTCCCTTAAAACTAGGGTCAGCAAAATCCATTAAAAATATTACAGAATTTATTTTAGATAAACAAATTTTTTCTACTACTGGAAGCCATAAATCGAAGGATCTGGGTTTGGTTTTTTTATTTCACCAGAAAGCATGTTTAATTTTTGACTGTCTAGTCTAAAGCAGTTGTCTGCTTCAAGGCAGCTTGAAATTGGGCATATCTACAAATCCTCCTCAGTTCAAGGAAGGAAACCACTTTGTGTCACATGTCACATTAATGTGAGTGAAGGAAATCTTTTAGACAAGTTGAAGTGTTTCAGAAAACCTCACTTTGCTAGTCAGATCTCAAGAATGGAAATTTACCAAAAAAATGTAAAAGTAAAAATACAGTCTTCAATGGCAGATATTTGAATGTATTCTGCTTCATAAATTGGACCTTAGTGGAATTTAAAAACCTGTTTTAAGAAAGGGCTTTAAACCAGCTGTCATTTCACTTTATTAAGCATGTGTCATCTTGAAAATTACTTTGAGACTTAATTTAATTTCCTTTGAGATTTAGTTTTTCTATTTCAGTTGCATATTATTGAGACTATTCAGATTATATGGTGTAGGGAATATGAACTCAGTGTCTTCACGGGTGGCAATGTATTGCAGGAGTGCAGAAGATCTTTTAGACAAGGTGAAGAAATTATTTGGTGAGCCCAGTGAGAAAAATGAGGATCTCAAAAAGGAGGTCCAGGACAAGCTAGCAAACTACCACAGCAAAGTTGATGATGCTCGAGATCTGCTAAGAGAAGCTGCAAGTAAAATTTGGGAGGCTGATCATTTATCTGCAGTCAACCAAAAAAATATGACCATGCTAGAGGTGAGTGCTGACAAGTTTTATCCTCGATTACTTGGATTCTAATTAAAGATTGAACCTTTGCATGATTAAAAATTGGAACAAAAATATAAGCAAAACAAAAGTATCATTAAAATAGAACTATATCTGATGTGATTTAAAGGGAACATGTTCCTCAGAATGAGGAAGGGCATTGGCTTTTAAAAGTAGAATTATTCCCTAGCTTTATTGAAATAATACCATCTGCTTTGTGGAAGGTACATTGGATTTATTATTCTGGGGGAAATTAAATTCATTCCAGTATAAATAGTCATGTAAAATTCAAATCGTGTGCTCCATATTTAAATAGGAGTTCAGTTAAAATCTTTGCTGTCATATATTTGCTTCTAGAAAACTTATACTTTCATCTTCTTCTCCAGCCCCTGGGAATAAGACTGAAGGGGGTATGTGGATATTACAGAGTAATAAATCAAACTCTATCCTTGGTAGTTAGTAGGTGTTATAAATGATCTCACTCATAGAAGAGGGGTCTGCTTGTGATTTAATGTAAATTGCACAGACTTAAAGAGCATATTATACTGTACATTAACAAGCATTTAACCAAGACATAAAGAGCTGAGTCAACCTAATGAAGATAAATGTTTCAACTCTTGTTTGTATCTCAGTGAGCTTTCACTTCAAGTACAATATGAAGTTAGAGTTTTGGGACCTCTGTTCTCAGCAGGTATTTCTGGGCCTGATTGAGTTAAGGAAATGCAGTGATCTGATGAATTTAGGTGCTCTCTGTTCTGTGCATTTTCTTCCCAAAGGTAAATGGATAAAGGTTGGAGAAATTACCTGCTATCTCAGTTTTTAAAATAGTCTCTGCATCACTGTAGCAGAGTGCCTTTCCAGCAGTCCTGCCCACATGGCTGCCATGGCCTCCTATCAAACTAATCTGTGATACTCAATGGATCTTGCACAGGAAATTGCCAGTTCTTTATTCAGAAGTCCATCCTTACCACACAATATGCGGTTCTTTTACTAGCTGGAAAAGCAGGAATCCTTAGGTTACTCCAAACCTTTTTATTTTGCATTCAGCAGCTAGGGAAGTACCAGTGGACAGAAGTAGGAAAGCAGCAGAATATTTTTATAATCATAGTCAGGGGTGATTTACAAAATGAGGAACTTACACATCTGGGTAATGATTAGAATTTATAACTTTCTGATTCATTTTGCAATAGTACTTCAGCCAATTGCCTCTGTTAGAGAGCAACAAAAACCCTGCCATGTAGGAGGACAGTACAAAGCTGGGGACAGGAGGGCAAAGGAAAAATATCTTACATGTGCTTTATTGTTGTCAGTGTGTCAGCTCTGAGAGCTCAGGGAATTCCAGAAGGGGCATTGTGGCAGGGTGACAAAATGCAGTCTTATCTTACTGAGATGCTGGCATTTGAACTGTTCTAGTAAACAACTCATCTTTTTCTTCCTGTGAACTCATCCTATAGAAAAGGAAGCAAGCTGTAGAAGATGGCAGACAAGATGTTGAAAAGACCCTTCAGGAAGGGAATGATGTCCTTAATGAAGCCGATAAACTTGCAAATGACATCAGCATAGCTGTAGAGGTGAGTGTTTTATCATCCTTACCTGAGAATTAGTAAAACAAAGCATCATTATGGAAGCAAAATAGATAATTAAAGTAACACCTAATTTTTCATTGTGTTTATCAGTCTTGGAATATTTGACTTGGGATAATTCTAAATTGCTGTATGGCATAAAAGCTAATCTGGTATATAAAAATTAATAACTTGGAGTTGTGAGTGATTTGTTGGATTACATATGAGCTAGCTCATAATGTTTGAGGGACTCTGCCATTTATAAATATGGTATTCTGATTGTGGTACTGACTTTATCTTGAGAATTACAGATGCAGCGGACCCATTCACAGTCTCACTGTGACTTTGTGATAAATATAGATGTAGATTTATCAGCGCAAAAACTCTGTGTGTATATCAGAAGGAAACTTCAGAAATAATTTGTTGCCTGTGGCCACAACTTTAAGTCTAGATTGATCAGGGACAAGATTGCACTCTCATTTTGCATAATATTTTTGAAAAGTCTTCCTTAAAAGTTTTATTGACAGAGTTTGAGATCAGTGCCTTAGCTACAAAAAAAAAAAAAAAAAAAGATATCTTGAAGTATCGTTGGTTCTGGAGATATTTCCAGCATGCACTGAAGCTTGTCATAATGAATAGAAGAATGCTCTTTGGAGAAATGGGAAAGGAGGCACAATGAGACAGCTTCTTGAACAGGAATGACAGGTCTTCAAAATTATAGTTCTTACTGAGATGCTTTAGTAAGCAAAAGGACATTGTGGTCACTCAAAGGGTCCTGAAACATGAAACTTCTGCCATTTATTAGTTATTATTGTGGAGCACAGCAACGATTTAACATAACTATGCATGCATCTACATTTAGGAGACAAATCCAAATTAGGATTTATATGCTTTTAAACTGTGCAGTTCCTTAACTGTAAAATAAAGGCTTCTACTAAGCTCGAGAGGCAAGTAGCTCTTGGAATATTGTTTATCTCCTCTCTGCTTTCTAGTCCAGCCTGTTACTCTTTCTATATTAGTTCCCTGAAGTTTTAATGCATGGGTGAATTGAAATAATGGTTCACAAGGAGAGACAAAACATCATTACATATAAATAGGGCTACAAAATGCTTGCATTCAGCAATTTAAAGGCTTTTCTTTTGTCTTTCTCAGTATGTAGAAGGTGTTGCAGATAAGATACAGCCAATGTCCGATCAGCTGAAAGATAAAATAGATGACTTATCACAAGAAATCCGTGACAGGATGCTTCCAGAAAAGGTGTTGCAAGCTGAGAACCATGCGGGCCAGCTGAATGAATCATCTTCAGTGCTGGATGGGTAAGGCAGACATTCACTGGTAGTGCTAAAATCGTGAAGCAGGTTTGCAAAATTGCTTCACAGAACCTGCATTCTATTTCAACTTTGACGTCTGTCACTGGGGGTATACAAATAATCAGTGATCTATACAAGTATACAGCTATTGAGCCGGTCAATTTGTGTATCTCTTGTAAATGGTTTTCTACATCTTGTGATTCTTATAGGCTGCATGGACAGCAAACAGTGTCCTCAGTTGCACTCATAGCACAGTTTAACTTATCATATGCTTACTGCTATGTTGTGAAAAAAATAGAAATTCTTAAAGAGCTCACTACATCTTTTCGTGCACATTTGTTAAAAACAAGTAGTATTTTCCTTTTTAAGATGACCATTTTGGTGGGAGACTATTGTCGTGATGCTAAATTGTGTACTGTCAGAAATCCCCCATGGTAATGGACAGTAATTCCTCTACTGATTTCAAAACACTCTCCCAAAACAAATAGGTGTCCTGGACCAAAAATGCTTAAACCTAAGTGCAGAAACTTCGGTTTCTGTTTACCACTATCACATTCCTAAGTATATATGACCACAGCCCTTTCAGAAGAATGAAACTTTGTAATTTATCATGAAAATAGCTTCCTGGAACGAATATAAAACAAGGGTTTGTTGGTTCTGTTGGAATTTTGGGGGAGAAAGAGAGGGATGTCTTTCGTTTTATTGCATTCTCTGCATTTAAGAAAGCAAGCCATAAATAGTAAGTGTAATCTGCAATAGTAATACTCAGAAATAGACCATGCCTGTTGGACCTGTCCCCAGCATAGCTTCAGAGTTTCATTATTTTATTAAAGCACTGCATGAAAAAAAAAAAAATTTAAAACATCAACAATGTGCTACTTTTTTGCTGCTTACATCTTTTAGATCTACTTGAAGACTTGAATATCCCGAAGACTTGAATATCCCAAAGACTTGTGAGCAGATACTTAACACAGTGATTTCTTGCCAGCATCTGTAATTTTGAGGAAAAGACAGAAAATTATCTCTGATACTTGTAAAATTAGTGGCTTCATTTACAGTGTAGTTACACTATTCTAGATATCCAGTGTAATACATGTTTTGAGGCATGCATAAAGTAATGATAGCTGTGGTTTCCTGGGTAAAAATGAATTTAAGGACAGTTTCTAAAAGTGAATGACTTTAGTGTCATACCGAACCACATATAAATATCCAAATACATTGAACGTTTTCATGAAGGAACTAAGAAAGAGAGAAAATGCAGACAAAAAAAAAAAATGTGCTTCCTAATCAAATGTTGGCAAGACATGTTTTGAGATAGAGCTTTTTAACTACTCAAAATAGACTTTTTTGTGGGTGCGTGTATGTGCTTCTGTCTTCATGTAGGTTGACAGCTTGGCCTTAAGGAGCTTAGGGTAGTGTTTAAAATGTTATAACAGTATAAGAGTCCCATGGATACCTATGTCTGATCCAGACATCAGCCTCAGTTTCTCAAAAAAGACAATACACTGTGCTGTATCAAGGACATTAAAAATAATGTCTAAAAACAGATTGTTCGAAGTTAAAATTTCTGATGTGTTCAGGTGGATATATAACTTCAAAGGACAAAGAAATACCATGGTGCTGTGTAATGCTTCATCAGGATAAAGCTGTTTACTTCATGCACTGACAATAAAGAGTTATTCTTTATAGGCATATACAGTCTTTATCAGTTTGAGGAATTAAAAGTGTGTCTATCTTCACAACTGGCACTTGAGTGTCTTTTAGAAAATACTAAATTTGGTGTAGACTGTTTCTTCTTACAGGAGAAATAGAGGGAGAGCCCTGTCTCTCCAGTCACCCTCTAAGGATTCAAATGATATATTGATTGACAGTGAGGATGTTCTCTTGAGTGCTGGAACATGGAACCATTCATGAATTTAATCTAGAAAAAATTGTTATTTCTGCTGTGTACAAGGAAGCATTAGTAAAGGCTTCTCCCTTATGGCTAATTGCCTGCTCATGAATAAACGCCAGTGGTGTTTGGCAAATTCAGGGGTTTCTTTTCCTAACCAGAGAGGATTTGAACCATGTTTATAAGCAGTACTTGAGCAACTTGCTAGGTAACTATTCTGGGCTGCACATTTGTCTAACAGAGCACCACAGAGACTTAGAGCAGCCTAGTGAGCTCCAGCTGTAGTTGAGGAAGGAGATACACTTTTCCAGGAGTGATGCAGAGGCAGCTCAGTCATGCGGTTTCTGCAGTAACCCAAAGGGAATCTCTCTCCCTCTCTTAACTCCGTGTTGAGTCCAGGGACTATACCTTCTGTCCACTTTGTCTTTCCTGTGGCATTCTGTAGGAATCGGTAAGTAATTGATGTGAAAATCAGAGCACAGCTGTCACAGTTCTCCAGAGAACAGATAAATTACCAGGATTAATTTTCCTTTCTTCCACACACACTGTCTCAATGACTATTTTATACAAGCTGGAACAGGCCCAACAGGAGTAATTCCTGTCTCTCTTATATTGCCATACACCTGGATGGCTAAAGAATTTCCCAGAGAGGCAAAAATCCAAGTTCAGATCCATTCTTATCCAGTTCAAGTGGGGATTTTAGCCCATTTACACTTTATTCTGTAAATTAAACATAGGCATTAGTCGTAATGGCTATTGAGATAGTTGTCTTCAAGTTCATTCTGTAGGTGCAGTAATTCTTTGTAGAAAATATTTGAATATATCATACAGAGAAAGTGCAAGAAAAGTTATTTCCCCAGCCTGCTGACTAGAAATTCCCCTAGGACGGAGGTTACCTGAACTCTGTCCCTACACCAGCAAATACTAGCTGTTTATAATTACCTTTTAATTTATTTATAGCTATCAGAATGAAGTATTTCATGTAAATTGAACATCACATTCAATATGAAGCATTACTGCTTATGTTTTTCATTTTCGTCAGCAAAATTAGCATTTAGGATTTGGTTTAGGCAGTGAGATCTCCTTCAAAACTGGCAATTCTGTGTTTGGCAGCCAGACTAAGAAATTGGTTTGTCAGAGATTCTACTTTAAAACATGTCTGTGATGACCCTTCATGTTCATACAGTGCAAATTTCATTGAGTTGCCAGGCTCAGCACATAGCCTAGAAACCCACATTATGAATATGTGACTTGTATTAGAGCGTTAAGCACAGTGCTATCTTTTCTCAGCGTCCGATCTGTTTTTATCTCACAGAACCTCCTCTTTTAATGAACATTGTTCTTCATGTCTTTCTGCACAGATAAATGTGAATTCCATTAAACACGTGATGCCAGAACTCCTGAAATCTCAAGTGTAGCATTGCTCTCTAAAGAAACACCTTAGAAATAGCCTTAGAAATAAGGCCATTGGGTTTGAAAAAGCAGGATACTCTGTTCCGCTGAGCTCTGATAGCAGGTTTAATGGTGTGTTTACTTTTCCCATCCCAACAGAATCCTTACTGAAGCCAAAAACCTCTCTTTCAATGCCACACGTGCTTTCAATGCTTATACTAACATCAAGGATTACACAGACGAAGCTGAAAGAGTTGCCAAGGAAGCCAAGGCTCTTGCAAATGAAGCAATGCAAGAGGTAAGAAAAATGAGTAAATTGAGAAAAAAGTTTAGATTTTCTGTGGAACGTGCTACACCTTATCTCAGATCCGTGTTTTGCCATCTTAAAACTTTATGTGAAGACCTTTGCCATCGAACATTCATGTGTTGTGATCAGAAAGCTATGCCCCTGTCAGAGCTACATGTACCTTCAGAGAACGTCCCTATTTGTTCCTAGCTCACCATCCTTACTTTTCTTCCCTATTTTATTTACTATATTTATTTACTTCCCTGCTCTGTCTTCCACCTTTTGGTGTCTGTGTATGGCTCAAGCCAACAGCTTTGAGCCAGGAGCTTAGGCCGTTTGATATTCAATAGTGCTAGTTTAGACTTGGGCAATACATTCATTAAATTTAAAGAACTCCGTACCTTAATTAACTCTTCTAGTTCCATGAAAATGCTTGGAGGCACTTCTCTGCACATCAGATGAACTGCATGCACCTCGCCAGAATTCTAGAAATGGAGAATTGGAGGAGGGGAGTGGAAAGTTTTATTCACTTTGTGAACTCTACCAGTTTTTGCTGAGAAATCTTACTATCACTATGAGGTAGCACTTGCAAATTTTCAGAAAAAATGAAGAGAACTTTTAAAAATAGGATTGTAAGGTAAAGTCAGCTCAGCAGCCTGAGTCTTAATGAGGGTCTGGGCTCCTCAATGCATGTACTGTGAGCAGAAAACATTCTGACCATAGCCAAGATTATCTTTTATGTCAAATATCAAAGGAGTTAATGGCTAATTTGTGGGAGTCAGTCAAAGAGCAGCAGACATGCACTTCACAGGCACACAGAAACATGAGGCAGTGACAGTATAATATGAGATTGCCAGAACCTATATTTGATACAGAAACGTGTAGGTTGAACAGAAACAACTTGTAGTTATAGCGCTTGTACATGAATAAAGGTAGCTTGCAGAGAACTGCTTCAGTCAAATGGATTATGAGAATAGCAAAATCAATCACATGCTGTAAAGGTCACATGCTGTAAAGGTCTGTATTCATCAGAGGGATAAAGTGATCTAGCCACTGCACAAAAATTTTAATATTTTTAGGCTCTTTACATTTTCATTGTTTTTTCAAATAGCACTAACTACTGTATTCTCTCTTAATGAAAAAGATTCACCTCACACATTAGTATATGCTAGTTCTCTGTAAATAGTTCTTTGTTTCACCAGAATGCATAATTATACCACAGAAGTAAATAAGGGCCTGGCCTTTTTATTTTTCCTTCTCACTAGGATTTAATACATGCTGTCTTTTTCTCCTTTGACGACTTGGAATGAGTGAGACAGGGAGGTGTTTCAGGGATTGAAAAGGGAAAAGAAAAGACACATAGAGCAGTAAAGAAACAAAGCTAGCAATTACAGGATGGGGAAAAAAGTATATATATCACTGGGTAATTATAGAGAGAAAAGGGATTGATAATTCAAGTGATGGAGGTCAAGATGGACAATATGATATAAATAGAAGCGAGTAGCAAGGAAAGAGATGAAAATATTAAGGTGATGTTTTCAGCATCTCCGTTGCGTGTATTCATTATAGGTAGCTTGTTTTTTTTATGAGCAGTATATGTGAAATGGGGATCTAGTTGATGAGGAAGAAAATTGAGGCAGCTGATGCCTTTTAAATGTAATTGACTTGATACAGAGGTCATCAGTGGTTTACTGTCAAATTACTGCAGAGCAATAGATTTAGCTGTTATTCTTTAAATGATCCTGCAAGGGTTTTGAGCCAGATTTTAAAAATATTTCACTTGTGAACTACAGTCATCACTTCTTTATTCTATTTCCTTGTTTTTATTTAAAGACTGTTGAATGTTTGCTCATTCTAGGTGAAGAGTTTAACTGGTAAGCAGGTTCTCAGGGTCTCACTTTCTGGAGGTCCCAAGGAGCTTTTAGCTGAGCTTCAGCACAAGACCAGGAAAGTAGCCCCAGTCAGGGCTGTCTGGAGCACAATGGTTCAGTCTCCGAGAAGGCAGCATTTGTGAATTTAAGCCCCCTCAGACTGACAAGTCCCTAGAAACTGTGTCCCCAGCTTTCTGAGAAGTTGCCCTGGGAACCCTGCGTAGAAGACAGAGATCATGTCTTTCCCCACCTTTTGAAAGATGGAACCATGTTCTGTTCTGTATGAGAGCTGTTGTGGATGCCTGTCTTCTGTAAAAGATTCCGAGTTCCAGCTGCTAGCAGATAATGGAGAAAAGGGCTGTAGCTCACATACATCCCTGATCCTCACCTTTCCCACTCACCAGTTATAATATTGGGGCAGAGGGGTGAAGGTTTCCTAACAGCAACGAGCTGGTGTATGAACCAGAGGCTGTAGGGACAGGTTTTGGGTTTAGGTTCTATCCTGTGCATCACTGGATCAAATTATTTACAGGAACCTTAGTGATATCTCAGGGACTTTTTGGTTTTTAATTTGTAATGGGAAAATTACTTCGTTTTCCAATCAAGATAATGTTGCTAAAAGCCTGAATGAAAAGATGCTCAAAATCCATCATGGTTACAGGAAGCCTGATAAATGACTGGAAAAAAAGGTATTAAAAATATGACAGAAAAATTCCTCCTGAGCTTTTTATGATGGATTTGCTTTCCCCTTTGAAAGCAAAATAAATTCATCACAAATGAGAAATCTTAAGCATTCAGGCCGTTTCAGCATTCCATTACTTAACTGAGGCAGTAACTGACTAGAAAGGAGTCACGTTAGCAGATTCTGCTCGTATCTCATGGATCGGAATCACAGTTTTAATATTCTTAGATTTAATAGTCATAGATCTAATATTCTTCAGTTTTTCAAGGTTTCTCCAAAGAAGATGGGACTAACATATCTCAAGTGCACTGATTCTAATCACATGTTAGGAAAATCTTCATTGTAATTAAAATACAGGAGTACTGTATTTGATTGCTGAGGACATTAGGGAGATACAAAACACTGGAAAAAGTGTGATTATTCTTAGGCTTTTCAGAGAGGACTTACAGGCTAGTGACTGGAGGCACAGGGGACACATCGAGTTTTTAGGGTCCTGCTTCCTTCTTTGAATTTGAGTTTCTTTGTAGGTATTACCCCAGCGGTTCTGTTGGGTGTCTAGATTTTTTTACATAATGGCATAAAGCTGCCTAGACATCCTTGTGAGGATGTCCTGAGGTGCAAATCATCCATGACATTCTTGGTATCTATCTTCAGGACTGGTAGAAATGAAAGTAACCATATCTCTTGCATAGGTGAAAACTTCACAATATAACTGTATGTGAAAATAAAATAATTTAAGAATAAGGCAGAACTATTTTTAACTGATCTGAATTAGCACTTAGGCCTATAAAATCTTGTACCTGTGTAAGTTCATGTGATCCTCAAAACTGCCCCAGTGCATTGATGCCTCTAAGCCGTGACTGAGACAGCACTGTTTGGGTATATAACATGGTCCCACTTCTGCCACGAGATGCAGCAGGGATTCAAACTGCACAGGGTTTGCATGGGGAGGGTAGGGTCCAGGAAGAAAGGCACAGGGAGAGGAAGGTACCATCTGCAGATTATGGGCAGTTTGGAAGAGGCAGAATTAGAACAAATTAGATTCCAGAGAGACCCTGCAATTTTCAAATTTAATTTTAATCACAATCTTTTTTTTCCTTTTCTTTTTTCTTTTTTATTATATTTTTTTTTACAGTATTTGTCCAAATTTAGAAAATAACATCAAAGACTGTTGGCTGTAAATCCTACTAAACCATAAAGCGGTTCACCATGACTCAGGCTTGCCACAAGCATACAAACTCACCTTACACAAAGTCATAAAATGTTTGGATTTTAATTACTGGCTGCTTCATAGCTTGACTTCTCATGAGCCACAAGAAAAACTAGTAAATAAAGAACATTTTCTATCCGATGTCTTGATTAAACTTCATTTTCAGAATTGTTTTTAAAAAATATAAAATAAAGCTTTTAATCAGTATATGTTTATTTCTCTCTGAAAGGGCTTTTCTAGCGTTAACTTTATGCTGAAAACTATTTCTGACTAATTGTCAGCACATGCCCAATTACTGTCCCTGATTTGATGAACTTTTTTGGTTTTGCATTGTAAATCTGGCCTTCCAACTTCTTTTTATTGACTATAAGCTGCTTCAACAGCCAGTCAACCGTGCCTATTCATATAATAATAATAGTAATAATAATAATAATAACAATAATAATAATAATAGTAATAATAATAATCCTTATTTTTGAAGTCTGTGGTCATAGAGTGGTTGTACCCTGGGTTCTGTTGCTAGTGGGAAAAGAAATTTAAAAGTATTATCTGATTAGACAAGTGCATCTGTCACAAAATCTAGCCAAATGCTCTTCCTTCAGGAGCAATCTTTTGCTTCACTGGGTAGTTTTTTGAATTTTTTCCTGGGGTTTTATATATTTTCCTGTTGTCAGTGCTACTTGTTATTATGTGGTAGAGAAAATCTGTAAGAAACTAATTTTGTTCATCTGTTGAACGTGTATGTTTCTGTTATTGTTGAAAGGAATGTGTACATAGCTTAATATTTCAGGTGAGCTTGGAAAATGGCAGAGATGTGTGCCTTAGTTATTAAAATCACATAAAAGCTTACATTTACATCCCATCTGAATACAAGGAATCTTTAATAGCTATATATCTGTGACATTGCAACATATGTACCAAGAGATATCGCATAACAAAAAAAATTGGTTCTGAATTTTTAAAGTATCCAAAGCATTCTCTAAGGTTTTTAAAAGAAAAAGAAAGGGCGAGTTCACTATATGTTTTTTACAGTGTTGTTGAAAAACATCAGAGCTTCAAAAGTATGTGAAATGTCACCTCTGGGCTTGCTCATTAAATAAAAAATGAATAGCAATAATAATTGTGTCATTTAATTGACACACAGTAATTTTTGAGTATATGTATCTGCCCTGGAAAATGAAAAGTAGCTGCTTCTTAATTACATACCAGTTATGAGGCTATGACCCATGACTAATATAGAATGTTATCTGGCTGTCAGGAGTATTCTCAAAGAAATGTATTCAGTATGATGTGTGACCTGAGTTTAGTCTTAAAAACTGAACAGTAAGTGGTTCAGAACCTGGAGCATTTCCTACTGACTGAAAACACTAATCTAATTTAGAAAAATCATTCCATCTATTGATCAGTCTCTGCACTGAAGGTAGAGATGAATGTTTTTCAGAAGAAAGATCTTTAAGTAGCATGATATGATGAAGGATGGTTACTTAGTAATAAAACTCTTTCAGATTAACTGCAGTTTGCCCTTCTTTTAAAAGTCTCTTTCTTGTTTCTTTACTCATCTAGCAATTATGATTCTTTAATTTAATCACAAATGCATCTCAGTTGTCGTTATTAGAGTCGTCAGATCCAGTCTGGCCTCTAAGTTTCTGTAGCTGCAGTAGAGATAAATACTGTATTGCATGGTGTTCTGTCCATAGCTGGAAGGATAAATATGTATTTAAGTTGCAGTATGTTTGTTTGTTGGTTTTAGATAGTTTTGCTCTTAGGGTCAAACCCATTTCTTTAATACTGTAAACATTGTCTTTCTTTATTGAAGTCATCTTTGGTATTCCAAAGGAGGTCTGGCCTCTCATAAAAAAAAAAAAAATTAGAGAATTTTTTTTTTGTTCTTTTAGACCAGTCTAATAGCAATAGGACATAATTCAGAGCCCACTGCTGTGCACTTAATATTTAGATGACTGTTCACTTAGATCATGATCGCATGTCTTTTATGACCTCAGACTTTCCTGTATGTTTGACACTGCTTGTTTGTATACAGACGTCTGGTCCTCAAGGATCATTGAAGGATGGCGCCAAGAGCTCTCTTCAGAAAAGCTTCCAGGTCCTTAATGAAGCCAAGATGTTAGAAAATGATATTAAAGGTATGTGCAGTGTATGGCATTCAGACCCACTAAATAGAGAAAAAAACACTGTGAGAGTGCTGTGCTTCTGGAACGAAGAAGCTGTATCAGTAGGAAAGAAGTGTAATTCATTACCTGATTTGAAATTGAGCAGTGTGTCAATGAAGAAGATCCTCCTGTTTTGCATTTTGCAGGAATTCTTGTCCCCTCTATCCATTTCTTGCACAAGAAGGTTGAGGAGGAGGGAGCTTAGGTCTTCTCTTGCTAGCTACAATGAGGGCAGGAGTAAGTGGGAAGAGGAGGGGATGGAAATACTGATTCTGATTTGCTCTAGCAGAAAACAAGTATGAAATCGAACCCAATATTCAAATTTTATTCTTGTCAGTACAAAGCAGGTTTTGCAATGCTAGCCAGAGATGCCACATCTCTTGAGGATATCTAAGGGGTTTTGCCTGAAAGTGAAAGTATGGGGAGATCAAATGAAGCTGTTTGCCGAACAGAGTAATCAACGAGAATTTTTCAGTATTTCCTTAAAAAAGAAAAAAAAATACTAAAAGCATGTCTGTAGAGAAGAGATTTCATACACACAAGAAGATTTCTATGTTCTTGAAGCACCAATACATGTCTAAATGCAGGTAAGTGCAGGTTAAGTCATAAGATTTGTAGATTCCAAACCAAATACTTTGGTTTCCTGGTGAAAAATAAAACATCTTTAATTTCTCTTCAGCATTTTCCAGCAGGGAAAAAAATATAAGGCTTTGAGCCATGGTGTTCAGTGAGATGTAAAAGCTGATAATTCAGGTCAGACTGTGTGTATGATGTCCTTAATATTTTCTCATCAGTAAATGGGAGTACTCCTGATGAATGTCAATGTGAGAAGGTAGGACAGTAGTCAGTAGAGACACAGATGAGGTCTTACACGAATAATCATCTGCAGAAATGCAGAATGGTGAGCAATTGTCTGAGTAGCATTTCTGTAAAACAAGACTAAAGAGATGCGTGCATCGTGTGTTGGGTGGAGGTGGTAAAGGCAGATGTCACAGAGGAGTGCAAAATTTCCAAAGCACATGAAACAATCCTTCCGTGCTGTTAAGGGTTTCTAGTGATTTAGCTGAGATACTGGCTACAGTCTTGGGCACTGAGCTTCATGAGGGCTGAGGTGGTTTGCAGAGTCCTGAAAACATCATGGAAACTAATTGGTGATCTGCAGAGTAGAGATGAGGAGAAAGATTAAAATAATGTATGTTTAGAAATTGGAAAGAGAAATAATCAAGAGGATTTAATATTCTTCAGTATGTCAAGGTTTCTCCAAAGAAGATGGGACTAACATATCTCAAGTGCACTGATTCTAATCACATGTTAGGAAAATCTTCATTGTAATTAAAATACAGGAGTACTGTATTTGATTGCTGAGAACATTAGGGAGATAACAACCTTTGAAAATCTTTGAAAACAGCTTAAACGAACATCAAGGAGGAATGGCTGTTGGTCAGAAGGAGAAAAATTCTCTTTGGACAAATACTTGTTCCTATGATTAAATGCCTATGATTAGGCATTTATTTATTATTTTTAAATTATTATTATTATTATTAGTAGTAGTAGTAGTAGTAGTAATGTAATTAATGTAATTAATGAATATAATTGATTTTAAAATTATTATTATTCTAATTATTATTTAGAGCCTATGATTAAATGATCTTCTCACCATTGCAACAAAAAGTGATTTATTTCTTGGATCTTTATCCAGACAGATTGTTTTATAGGTCCTGCAATAAACTACTTATTGCAGCACTAATGAAGCATCTGTTTAACAGTACTCAATACTTCTTTCTCCACAGCACTCTTAGGAAGGAATTGAAAAAATAATTAATTTCTACTAAACCTGAGGGGAAATAAGTATGATACAATTATCCACTTTCAAGTGGGCCAAGACTAAATTTCACACATCTGCCTTTGTGAAAAATGATAAATATTACTGCTTTAATTGCTTTGTTTTTACATATAACAAAGAAAGCTATTTAGGAGCATAGAGTGTTTGTGCCACTGGTGTAGTAAAGTCCGAGAGGAGGATCAGTTAATTGAGTCCTCTGTACAACTCTTTGAAAGTCTTCCATCTGAATACTAATTCCAGAAAGAATAAGTTCAAGTTGATTTTGTGGTTTATTTCAAGTTAGTGCACTGTAGTCCCCTCCTTTTACTGATTTGAAATTTTGGTGTGTATATTTTGGGAAGCTTATGTCCAGTCATTGTAGCTTTTGAAATATTCTTTCATACTAAATGCATTATAGTTCAGTCTGATTGAACTGGCTGAAGCTATAATAGGGTTAACCTGGAGTTAACCACAAGGATGGAAGAAGCATAGCCCTTGAAAACCGGTGTGAGAAAACGGATTTAGGACTTGGAAGAAATAAAAACAAGGGGGAAAAAATATCTATGATATGGTGTTTTTTGTTCATCATAGGTTCTGAAAATCAAGCTGGGTTTTTTGGTGGTTTTTTGGGTTTCTTTTTTCATGCATCAGAACTAGAAAAATCGCACACAGTAAATATTCGAGGCTGAGTTTTAAACTTGTCACAGAGATGATGCATGAAGCTTCCCCATCCTGCTAGCTTAGTTAAAATGCTTTTTATTAGAAGCAAGACAGGTTTTCGTAATAGAGGCCTGTCTTCCATGTTTTTGCATACAAAATTCTCTTTGGCCTCCTGGGAGATGCATTAAGAAGAGCATACAGCATAAAGGAGGTGATCCATACAGCTTAGTCATCTTTTGGCTATTACTACACTTTAATTTAGTTTTGGCAGCTCTAGCATTTTCAGCTGCAGAACTAGTTAACAAGTAAACATAATGTTTAATAAGGTCATAAAGCAGAATGTTTCATAAGGTCATTAATTGCATTTCACTGTCATACACTGTTTGAAAGTGAAAAACATCATTACTTTCTTGTAGCTGAGCTGAGGGAAAGAAATGTGTCCGAGTTACTAGTAAATCTTGGATGTGTATTTAGAGTCTTCTTTATTGCGACTCTCTACTGCCAGATTCAGTACAGATTTAGGGCTGGAGGAACATATTTCAGGAAATATGTTATAGAAGATCACAAGACTATGAGAAGAGGCCAGTGTGCAATTTCAGTAGCATGGCTGAAGAAGAAAAAAATAGTGATGCTTTCTGGAATGCAAACTGCTGCAGTTTGCCGTGGCTGGTGCATAAGAAACACTAAAACCACTGCGCCGCCTCTCCCCTGCCACAGCATTCCAGGGAGCAGACTGGACACCTCAGAGTGGAGTCCATGGCTCTCTGTGCCCCCCAGGCAGGTGTAATAGAGTAAAGCACAGTGCCCTGTTTTCAAGGACAAATTAAAATAGTACCTCTACAAGGATGGACGTGAATCCCACGCATCCACAAGACTGTTCAATTTAACCCTGAGACAAGATATATTACAACCATTACTGCAGAGAATTTCAAAAAAAAGTAAATTATTTTCTCATTGTACCAGTGAGAATTTAAGTTGATAACAGTTTCATAATTCAGAGGCAAATGTCCAGACAGCCCAAAGATTCATAAAGCAAACTTGATGCAAGCAGGCGGCAGTGCTTAAAATGCAGGTATTAGATCTTTGTCTATGTTTTTGCCCCAAACTGAAGGGTAATGAGATGGAGCTTTCTTAGTGCTCTCCAACAGGTCTTAAAGTGCTTCATAAAGACAAACATTCTGAACTTGAACAGTATGCCTTTTTACATCTAATAAAACATGTCCATGCTCCACAGCTCAACCCGTGGAGATCAGTTAATGCTGTGCCCAGAATGCAGATGTGTGAGAAGAAAATGCAATGACAGATTTCTATTCCCCACTCTGCGTTTGCACCAGAGTGGTGATATTATTAATGTTGTGAATAACATAGAACATATGTTATTAGTATTATGAACATAATCCCTTCTGGATGTCTTGATTTTCTCGCAACAGAAAGTGAGAGTTCAGTGTCAAACTAATAGAAAGATATTTTCTTAGAATCCTTAGAAAGCCACCCTTTCAGAGTCTCAGCTGGAAGTGCAGCATGGCTAATGGGCACTCTATAAAGATCTGGCAGACAGAAGTAATCACTAGCTTAAAATTTCTCTGTCTGCACTACAGGAAGTACATTAGTTAAAGTAATGAAGACCCATAAGCCACTCAACTAATATACACTCCAAAAATCCAGCCTGGGCCATGATAGAGATAGGAGTGTTTTCTTCGTACATTATGACATTCCCCTGATTTGTGGCCAATTACCTGAGTTATAAAATGGCTGTTAATCATGAAAATGTTTTATATTACCACCAAAGACTGCTGAAACAGTCCTTACAAAGCAAAGCTTCTGACAGAAGCTATTAAAATGGAGATTTAGTAATTTCTCTCTCTATGGGGCTAGGAGTTAGAAAGAATAACCCTGGTGGGAGAAGCAAAATCTGTATGTAGTACTGTGGCTAAGAAGGAATTTTGAAATTTGGGCTACCAGTGAGTAAATGCTACTGCCTGCTAGCTTCATTTTCTCTATGCCTTGAGGGATTTTTCAGTTCGCCAGGAGCAATTTTTCTTCCTTAAAATTTTAAGTTTACAGTTTTAAAAATATACTTACCCTTGTGCCTGTTTGAGACTGTATACAGACTTTGTCAAAATTGATCAATGAAAAGTGAAAATAAGATGCATAAACTCCTCTTCAGCTGGAGACTGCTGTCAGGTGGCTACTGAAATTCTGCTCATGTAATTTCTTTTGCTTAAGAATTGACAACTTGAGGGGGACGTGTCTTGTCTGACAACACGTGAATATTTTTAGCTAAAACATTTTCCAGCTGATAGGCAACATACCCAGCTGATAGATCCCTTGTTTGTATATTTTCCTCTGCATTGTGTTTCTGCTGATGTGGCATATTGCATTCACCAGATTATTGCAGTCAGTGCTGAAAGTACTATTTTTAAAAAGTTAAACTTAGTTAGCTGGATTTGTCTAGTTATATCTCTTTCTTCTGTTTGTTCCTAATGCCAGTTTCTAAGTCTTGCTTGGTTTAGGGAAAAAAAAAATCAGCTTGTGACCCATGTTCCTCTTTGTAAGATGAGACTGTGAGGAGCAAGAATGCTATTTGGAAGAAGTAATACAAAGATAACAGAAAGGGATGTGTGTAACCATCGTTTCTGCAGTTTCCAGTCAATAAGAATAGATGCATTTGTTGGTCCTTGGTAGAATTCCAACTTGATTTCGGGATACATGCATTTGGTAGTGTAGCCTTAATGGTATTTTCTTGGGACAGTTTCATGTGGAAAAATTGCATTTATCCATACTGTCAGAAGATACCTGTTTCCACTATGTTCCTCTGTGTATGTGTTCCACCACGATAGTGGCACATCATCAGCAATGAACCAGTGTCACCTGTGTATGTGATCTGCAGAGACTTGTAAAACTGTGTGTCTCTTGTAGGAGCAAATCACTCCGTATAAACAGTGAGTAACTAAATCCTTGAGTTCATCTTAAAATGAAATATATGCACACAGGGTTGTTTTTTTTTTTTTCATTTGACTCACTTCAGTTTATTCACTCAGGGGAATAAGGGATGATGCTTTACCCTGTTATGCTCTGTTTAATATGAACAGAAATTGAAAACCTTTGTTCATGTCAACCAAGCCAGCAAACCTTAAGGCCAATACATGCAAAGTCCTTCAAGTTCCTGCTTACTCTTTAGAGCTTAGTTTCAGCAATGCATGACTACTTTTGCTGATTCGAACAACAGTGCATTTATTGGCATCCTGTGCCATCTCTGTGCAGAGCTAATCAAGTGGAAACAGGATTGAGATAAATTTCTCATGATACCCCTCAACCTACGATTTAATGAGAGTTGACAGTGCCTGGCATCTTTCAGTGCAGACCTACTAACCTCTTCCAAGTCAGACAGGCTCTGTAGTTTGGAAAAACTTAGACTGTAGCTGCCTGTATTTTGACTAACTTCAGTGCTTGACTGGAGGATCTTGGGCCTTCAAATCCTTGCCCCAGCTTTTTTCATAAATGCTAATAATTAAAGGATGTGGAAAAGCTGACATGAAGTCAATTCAGTTTGTGATTTGTGCAACAAATTAGTCCAGTGCTTAGTGAAGAGGCCATCTGGATTACAAGATAATAAGTTAATTCAAAATAAAACTTAATGTATCTGTAAAAAATGAACAATTTCTTTGAAAAGCTGACTCAGGACATAGTATTTCCTCACTTCTCATTGTGAAAGAGCCTCCCTAGGAACACTTATTTATGGCTTTATTATTGTAACTCAAAAAACCCCACACACAGTAGAAATGTGTTTGAGGAATTAAAAGAAAAAATATTAAACAGGTAGAGTCTCAATATTCAATTTCAGGATTTGCAGGGAAATTTCCCTTGTTAAATTCCATAAAAGCCAGTTTGCTGCTATGGTTACAAAGCTGAAAACAGAAGTTTGGAAACATGATTCTTAAGAAATATAACCGGGGCATAATTAGCATGTTGGATATGGCAAAGTAGAGAGGAGAAAAAGAGATAATTTAAAAGTATGGTACAAATCTAGAACACCACCACCATAAATGAGTCAAACTTCTCAGAAATACTGACACACTTTATAAACACTAACATCCCATTGAGACACCAAAAAATTATCAGGCAGTTCATAATTTCAGAATTAAATGGCAGAAATTAAAGCACTTTTGTTAGTATTATTACTTAACAAGAAAAGAACTCAGATAAAATCTCAGGATATACCAAGACCTGAATCTGATGAGTTCATCCTGGTTTAACAATATCACATTACCAGCAGCTTCATTCAGCAGTGGGGACAAAAGCTGTCATTTAAAAATAAAGCTGTTTTTAAGGGTAAGAGTGCTCATATAATATATGCAATTCTTCCAAACTTTATTCTAGTGATGACTTTGCCTCTCACAGTTCACACAAATGTCCTGTTCTGCAGAACATTTTGCAGGAGTGAAGGCTCCAGGCACTCCTGCAGTCCTCTGTGTTGCTCTGATTTTAATAAAGAAAACAGATTTCTTCCTCAATGACATTTCAAAAGGTCTAACAACAAAAGTATAGTTCTCATTTAAATTCCATGTGCTGTTTCAGCCTTGCTATAGCCTTGGAAAATTTAATTAATAATTTCTTGTAGGCAATATAAATTTTGTTTGATTTTTCTCTTTACAAATTGCTTCTTGCACATCTAATTTTAAGAAACCATACTTTTTTAGAACTTGTGAAATGTGAACCACATAGGTGTTTATTTTCAATAACCTGTCACATACCTCAAGGTCACAGCCATAGCTTGTATCCTGAACTCCTTTTCTACAAACTATTCTTCTCTTCTGGCTATCAAGCTCAGTGATGTTGAATTAGTTTCCCAGTAGGATATGCCTTTAAGGTAAGAAATTACCAGCTGTCTGTTCCAAAGAGTTTCATATTGATACAAAGAAAAAATGAAAAACGCCCACTACAAGAGTAGTTTAAGCACTAACTACATTTTTTTGTGTCAAACTTTACTTCTGAATTTTGGGATAATGTCTGTTTCAATAGCCATAAAGCTTAGCTGGAATCTCAGTTTTGAGATTGCTACACTGCTCTGCTGGATACCGTTCAAAAGACCCTGCATAATTTTTATGCAAAGTAAATGCTAAAAAATAGGATAATACTTGTAAATGAGGACATCAGTTTCAACTGTAATGTACCAAATATGACGCATCTGTGCCTTTGATTTGTACTGGTCCTTTGATTTGAACAAATTCTTAACTTTGAATGTTTTTTACTAGATGGGGGTTTCCCCAAAGAATTTAGAATGTTTGTGTTGTAATAACCTGTTAGTGTATTCATCTCATATTGATGATTAGTGAGCTTAGGTTTTCCTTGGATATTATGTCAACATCTTTGAGAAAATCCAAGAGAAGTAGGCTCTGGCCACTCTAATTGCAATAGCAAGCTGGCCTAGTTGGTCTTGTCTCTTTCACACCACATTCAACTCGTTCAGCTCAGGCAACCACCTTAAGAAGAAAGGCAGTAGCTTAATCTAGGAATCAAAACTATGACTAACATCACAGTTGCTGAATCTATCAGTGGGTCATTGTGTGAATTTGCGAATTTATAAATCATAACATCATAACAAGTTCTTTCCTCTGCACACCTTTTAAAAACCCATGATAAATATGCAACAGTACAAGGAACTCAAGTATTTAGATACTATGGAAGTAGAGAACTTAAGGAAACTGGAGAAGATGATTAGCGAACCCCACAATGAATTCTGCTGGACTTCCTTATTTACACAATTTGATATCTTAATGAAAAATGGCTTGCTTGTTATTATGCACTTTAAATTATGTGCAAAGAAAGGATAGTGAAAACAAAAAGTTAAAGCTTCTGTATCATATGCACTTTTTACAGAAAAGGGTGATAATCTGGACAGCACGCAGAACAGGCTGAAAGATGCTGATGAGAAGAATTCCATTCTCCTGAGAGCTTTGAATGAAACCTTAGGAAAGCTGTCAGCCATTCCTAACGGTAAGTTGGAAAAGTATTGCAACATTTGACTCAGTCCTGCTCTTTTGTTTCTTTTTCCATCACTTAACATTTGTCTTATCAACCTTTGCCTGTGTCTACACTGGGTCCACTTTGGCCATTGGGTGTTAAAAGATGAACATGAGTACTGTGAGAGAGAAAACTGAACTGAAAACAGTTACATGGTATCAGTTAGAATTTTGGGATGGTAAAAGGTGCTTCTGCAGTTTGCAGAAGGTTTCTGAAAAAAAATACTTTTGATATCAGGAATTATGATACACTCCGAGACAAATAGTCTTTTGTTTATATGTGAAAAGTCTTTTTTGAAGAGTACTGTTTAATGAAACACTATAATTTCACCAGTGTAATTTAACCCAAGAAGAATAGGACTTACTGGCTTTACAGAAAAAGCAGGGTGAAATTTCCTGGGTTTTGTCTTACCTTTCTACCCCACTTAGCATTTCCGGCCACTGTTTGGTGTTGTACATCTTCTTTAGCCTGTAAATTGCTTAGAACTGGAACAGGTTTTCCTCAATGGACTTTCAAGTGCTGTGCTCTTGTGACCCACCCCTGAAGGCAAGGGTGACTGAGGTTCTTGTTAATAGATCCCTTGGGGCAGATTAGAGTGAAATGACACTGAATGACCAGTGTTGATACATAGATGGATAGATGGATGCATATATGTATGTATATGTACATGTATATATACATACATACCACCACATGTGGATCCATCAGCAAGACTTGGTTGTTGCAATTTAGATGTCCCTTGGTCGAAGCGATGGTCACAGTCTTCATCCATCCAGGGTGGGGGAAACCCCACACAGCATAAAGTTCAGTGGGATAGGGTACCTCTCCTGGAGGGGAGTTTTACACTGCTATGTGATGTAACACTGTGGATTGTGTGTTGTCCTCTGAAGGAAGGCCCCAGAAATGAGTCTGGGGTTTTTGATGGTTTATGACCCCTTCTAAGACATGACTGCTGTTTCTCCCATCAGTGTAGTTGGGCCAGTTACGCCTTCTCAGAAGGGGTGAGCACCTTCAGGCCTCTGTGTGAATGTCCCCATACATCCCACGAGGCAGGCGAGTTATACAGTGAGCCAGTGGTGTAAAGGAGGATATTGGCATGATAAAAAGCATTATCCCAGCTCCACAGGATTTGCTTCTTATCAGCCTTTTTCCTTATCTGTCTCAAAAAACATCTTGTTGCTAAACAAAGGTCTCTTTGTTTGGGTCATCCTGCGGTGATGGGTGAGACACCTGGGCTGTTCTTAGCATATCAGAAGTTTCACCACCATACACTCAAAGACTCTGCTCCTCCCCTTAGTCTGGGGACCTGAGCATAACAACCTGCTCCTTTTGCTCATGGACCATTGCTTGAGTCATTAACCTTTAACATTTCAGTGTCTCACATATGCACATTTGTCATAGTGTATAGACTTTTTTTTTTTAATGTAATACTCATATAACTCCCAAAGTCTCAGAATGTTAGCTACATTGCATTGTGATAGCAAGGGACAGGGAGTTTCATTATAATGGGTAGTGAAAGATAACATGTATGTTTTAAAAAATAAGATGTTTTAAATCAATGTATTTTGCTATGAATTTTTCTCCAAGGAGCACTTTATAAACTGAAGTTACAACTTAAGAAAAGTCTCTGAAGAATATCTGTATTCTCTCTGATTTCTGATGGTCTGGAAGGTTCAGACTGCAAGTAAATGATTACATGTTGTACATTTTTGTGCCTTTAAGATTCCAGCTAACTGAAAAGTTTTGGTTTAGATGTAATAATCCTTGAAATCAGGCATTCACAGAATAAATTGTTTAATATTTCATGCTCATCATGTACCATTTCTTGGGTTTTGGTCAAGATACTGACATGGGTATTTTGTTTTCTTGTGCACAGATAGATGTCTCAGTCAACCAAAAGGGACCTCTAAGGCCTGTTAACCTTAGGACACAGAATACTAAAAATGGAACAAGTAAACGTAATATGAAATATGCAATCATTAGCAATGTAATAAACTCTTGGCAGATTAGAGTTACAGGGTGCTTGCTCTTGGCACAAGGACACTCATAAAAACAAGCAGATGAGTATTAAGAATGAAATTCAAGAGCAAATACATAGCATGGATAAGAAAATGCAGTAAATTAGTTGTCCAACAAGAAAACAATCAAATGAAGAAGGGAGAGAAAATGACCCTGTCATATATTTTGTTCAAGGACCCAAGAAAGCAGAGAGCAGCTTAGACTAATAATTCTAGTGTCCCTGCTATACTAATAGTCAGATAAAAGCAGAAAGATTCAGGGTGAGATAGACAGATCACATGTGGGACAAGGACCCGCATGTGCAAGGATGGCATAATTCAAAGTGTGGCTGAAAATAATTTGTAGGACTAATAGAGGTAAATAACACAGTAACTCCAACTTTCATGCAGCTAGAAAGGTGCATGACCTCTTATAATGACCGAAAAGGAGCTACTTAGATATGATGAAAAAAGGAAGTGAAAAAAGGCAATCAGGGTTCTCTTTTCTTTCTTTTGTCAGGACTGACACTCATGATGGTTTATTAAAGATTCAGTCGTGTTTCTGGGGTGCTGTTGTATTTTGGGGTTTTTTCAGAGCCAAAACTTCAGAAATAAAGGTGGAGGGTTTTTGAAGCAGCGGTATAATATATCTTTACTCAAAAAAGTTACTTCTGTACTCTGGGCAATCATTTCATTATCGTTTTCTACCTACAGATACAGCTGTAAAGGTACAGGCAGCCAAAGACAAAGCAAGACAAGCCAACGATACTGCAAATGATGTCCTGGCCCAGATTAAAGACCTCAATCGGAATCTCCTGGGCTTGAGAAAAAACTACAGTAAACTTACAGACGACGTGGCCAAAACAAATGCAGTTGTGAAGGATCCTATCAAGAACAGTAAGATCTTTTTCAGGTTGTTTGGTGGTGGCTTTTTTCAGTTTGTGGTTTTCATTTCATATATCAAAATTAAACAGGGGCACTCCAGAATTTCACTTACATAGCATTACTACAGTATGCTGGGATAAAAGGACTCTCTATCACTTCTGTTTTCTGGGCTTCTTATATGTGAAAAGGGACCAGAGGTCCCTTTGAACCCTAACGATTCTGTGAAAAGAATTTTAAATCTTAAAGACTAGTGCTAGTAGTTGGAAGAAAAGCTAATGCCAGCAGGATGAACATGTAATGGATAGATTTGTTCCTCAGACTACTTTTTAAAGTATTTAGGAAGTGAATAATCAAAGACTCTGACTGGCAATTCACTGCCTGATTCAAGAAAAATACCCCACACTAAATCTTCAGTCAATCAGATAATCAGTCCTGGGAGAAATGCATTACTTCTTTCATATATGTTACTATTTTTGGTACAGCACTGAAGACACTTAAAAAAAGAAAGAAGATTCTGGGAATGGGGTCTTGTCTGCCTTTTGCCTTTTTTTTTTTTTTTGCCATAAATTCAGTTATCAAATGTGACAATTACTTAAGTGTTTTCACTTTGGTTAGAATGGGTAAAAATTAATTCTAGGTTACAATACGTTTTGTGGTAGATTGCTAGACCATCCATATCATCTAGGAGTACGCAGCCACAGAACTAGAGTATCTTTAGAAAATGACGGAAGAACTAATTTCTCAGCTATTCTGGGCTCCCCAGATTGTTGTCAGCTTGACGAAGCTGTGCACCTAAAAACATACAGTTCAGGAGGCTGTCGCTCTCATTCTATGGACAAATATCCTCTTCAAATTGTTGCTGTACTAGTGGAAGAAGTTAATCCCAATGGCTGTTTGTCACTGCCTGCCTATTGCAAGTTCCCCGTCCCTCATCAGATGAGATATATGTGTGAGCCCCAGTAAAATTCCCATTGGGTGGACTGATCCATACAACTTCAGACAATATAAAAAGTAGTTATTGATTGAAATAGTGTGGTTAGATTATAGCAGCAGGTCTGTAAGTTCTCTTGCAGGGTAGTGGGAAACAACTGAGAAGCAGTCTTAACGCAGTCATTTCTTGGCACTGCTGAATCTACACCTAGGCCATCTGTTCCAGCCCAAATATTCTGAGCCTGTGGGTAAATTTGCATTTTAGTTGAGATTAGGAGTGATAATTTAAAATTTAATCTCTTGATTGTCCCCAGTCATCATTATTTTGTTTGGATTGAAGAGTGGTCTTAACACTCGCAAACTGTTTCATGTCAGATAAAGCTGAACTGTAAGATGTTCTCCAGAAGTACACTTCTGTCATTCTCCGGATGTTAATGGATACTCAGATTACAGAATGAGATTAAAGTAATGTAGGGTGAACCGTTCCAGATGAATAAAGTGAGTATGCTGGCACTCATGACTACATGCAAAAGGAGACACAGCCTCTCTTCTATGTCAAAATTCAGGCCCTGAATTCTCATTTTGATAGATATGAAATATTTAAAAGGTAAAAAGTTATTTATAGACTCATCCTGTCTCTTACTTTACTTTACATTTCTGTTTAGGTCTTCAAAACATTCTCTTATGTTATCTTCTGTTTTTTCTCTTTTCTTTGTCTCCATATCTTGCCTGCAGAAATCTGTACGTATGTTTTTCTTACTTGCAGCTTTTAGTGTGTGTTTTCCAGCAAACAGTGATTCACTGCTTACCACCAAAGCTTCTGCATGGTACTCTATGTTTCACATTCATTGAAATAGCTAGATAGTTACTTTCTGAAAACTTTGAGATAAAGTCACTTGGTAGCTAGTTTAACTTACATGAAACCTTAAGAAGCATCTTGAAGGTTTTGGTATGAGTGTTTGGGTCAGAAAACTAGATACACAGTTTTTCATGCTTTATCTAAGCATTATTTTTATTGCTATTATTGTTACTATTATTTTCATGTAATATGCATCTTTCTGGTAAATGCATGTTTGTCCCTTTCAGTGTCATCCACAAAAACCCACACCCTCCTGCCAGCCAATGCTGCAATCCTTAGATCTGCTGATGAGTTGTCAAAGAGAGGGTATTATTCACTAGTTCTATGTTGTATGGGAGGCAAAAAAGGAATTTGAGGCTCAAGGAAAAAGAGAGGCAAAAATATCCTGGTGAAATTATTTAGTTCACCTGAAAAAAAAGAAAATCATTTGCAGTTCACTGCCACTGTTTTTAAATCTGCTTTCCGTACACATACAGAATTTTAAGCTTGTGACCAGAATAAAATCTTTTGGTATTTGTGCCTATTATAGTTAGTTCAAGAATTAATTTCAAGTTAATTTTAACTCAGTAATTTCAGAAATTACTTATGGAAACTAACTGGTTTCATTAATCTAGCCTTTTTCTTCAAAAGTTTAGGATTTTTTTAAAAGAAGAAAGTAAATATTTCATTCATAAATGTATTTTGCTACAGGAAGTGTTTTCCATAACTATCATCCTGACCTGAAGCATAGTTAGATCTTCAAAATCCTGCTTTAACACCAGTGTTTGCTACTATTGCTACTTTAACTTGATTCTAAACATTCTGAAATTGCCTTATTCTGTTCAGGTAGCTTCCTGACCTGTACCTCATAGCAGCATATACAATCGCCTGAGCATTGTGTATGCAGAATTTTTTATTATTGCAATGTATAATTAGTCTCTGACACTATTCTCTAAAGCTCTGCCTTGTTCTTTCTTATGAAGTTGCTGATGCAGATTCCAGTATTAAAAACCTAGAAAAGGAAGCAGATCGCCTGTTAGATAAAATCAAGCCAATCAAAGAACTTCAGGATAACTTAGGGAAAAACATTTCTCAGATAAAAGAGCTGATAAACCAAGCTCGGAAGCAAGCCAATTCGGTAAGTCCTATTTTTCAAAAAAATTACCTTTTGAGTATTGATGGGTTTTATTTTCTACTTTTTTATTTCTTATCTACAGTGTGAATCCTTCCTAAATCTAACCATGTGTAAAGAGAGCAAATAATGGAGCATAATTTCTCAGATAAAAAGATGATTTTCACTCTGTGTCATGTTTCTTCATTTAAAACATGCACTTGTTAAATGAATAACATCTGAAGGAATGGATCTCAAAAGGTTATTTTTAAGAAGTATTGTAGGTGATAGTACAGCAAAGGAGCCACAATATCATTGATTTTTTGTGAAAACAAAAATGTATTTTTCTGCTTCAGCACTGATATTAAGCCCCTGATTTCATTTTGTAGAACTTATATTACTCAAGAACAACACCATCTCAGACTCTCTGAAATTGCTGAGTATATCTGCTTTTCCCATATTTTTGATTTTTCTCTGTCCAGTAGCAGTGCTGAGGACTTGAACTTGAGTTAAGAATATATTTCTAGTCCATTTAGTGAGTTCAGAATCCATCTCCCTCATTCAGTAATACTGTCAACTCTAGGATCACCTGGTTAATACTGAGGTTATTCAGCTTGTGATGTAAATAGAAAAGGAAAATTAATCTTGTAGATGGTACTTGAGTAATCTTCCTCAAAAATGGTTGAAAATAGTTGAGAAAATAATCTACAGAATAATAAGATCTTGGAAAGAAATGTATTCCACATATGTGACGAAATTTGCACAGAATAGAAAGACAGGCTACAGTATTGGTATGTTTTGTTTCATTCGTCTTCTGTCTGAAGGTTTTGAAGTACTTAACTGCTCAGCGTTTCTGAGATAAGGAAATTATGAGTTTGGTCCTATAATGGATCTCCTTTTTAGTAGAGTTTGCCCTAAGCATGAGGTGATACCGTTATGTACATTTCCTCTAATGCATAAACATGTCTAGCTGGGATTGAAACACCATTGTACTGTCATTATGTCTGTGCTGGCATTATGAAAGCAAACAGTAAAGTGTTTTTATCTGTGCTCAGAGCCTGAGGAAACCAGCACATGGATCCAAACGCATGTGTCACTCAGCTGTGGAAATAAAACTTAGTTGTGAATGCCAACTCCATTATGGACTATGCAAAAGCAGTGATAGACATAACTGTTGGTTTAAAAGTAATCGTGAAAAGATGTCTTAAATTGGCATAACCAAAGATATTAAAAGGCAAAAAGAGATAATTCTCACTACCCAATAGCAATACGCTGTAATTCCTTCAGGAGCGCTGCTTATTTTCCTAGCTGCATATTCCACTTATAGACTATCTGTACTGATAGAATTCCACTGTTACTTGTGTTAGACCAGTATATCTTTTAGCTATTTTTAATCTACACAGTTTGCCCTTTAAATGTGAATGCCAGAAAGAGATTTTATTTCCTTTTAACAAACAATCCCAGAAAGAAAATTCCATTTGTACCGTCTTCACATGTCCAAGCAACTCCCTGGTACATGTAGTAGAAAAATGTGAAGGAAAAAAAGTATGATAGTCTTATAATTATTTGGAAGCATCTGTGGTTAATTCTGGAATAATAAGCAGTGAACTGCATTATTTCTGTTATGCTTTTTTTGAAGATCAAAGTGTCTGTGTCCTCTGGAGGCAATTGTATTCGCACGTACAGACCAGAAATAAAGAAAGGAACGTACAACACCATCATTGTCAATGTGAAGACTGTAGTTGCTGACAATCTGCTTTTTTACCTTGGAAGTGCCAAGTTTGTGAGTCTGTCTCTTGCCTTTCATGTCAGAGTTACTCAATCAAATCAGGCTACTGACAAATAAAGAAGATGAGAAAGGCTTTTTTTTCACCCAGAGGCTTCAAAGCAGTAGTAGAGGGTCTAAGATAATCTAGACATTTACTGTCTTTGGTATTAATATAGAGATTTCTAAAATATGACCAGCAAATTTTTTACATATATCTTTATTTTAACTAGATATGAAATAGCAGGCTTGTACATGAACTACTTTAGAGCTTTAAAATTCACAGTGCAACCAGAGTAATTTTGGAGTTGGTTGTGGGTTTTCCCTTGGGAATGAAGTAGCTAATCATATTGCATCTGTCAAAGCTCCTATTTATTGTAATTTTAAGTCAAGACTACAATTTCAAGCATAATGATGGTGAATGATTCAGTTTCCCATGGGGCCTATAGCAGACAGACTTCTAGAATCACCAATAATAATTCAGTAAATGGGAAAAGTATTCTATTTCCAACTTTTTGAACTATGTATTTTATTTATCTAATACAAAATGAAAAGGCTAGATGGCATCATGTATCCCAACATTTTTCTGCCATCCAATGGATGTTTCAGAGTGTTCCTCTGAATTAAATCCTTCTATTGATGGCCACAATATTAACATTTCTGTTAGTCTGGCAGTTATTTATTGCATTCACTGAGAGAAATAATTTGCGGTCTTCTTAGCTTAAGATTCCTTGTTTGAACCAATAAAAAGAGGAAAAGGAGGATCTCATTTTAGGGCAATTTGAGAATTAATGTTAATTTTCTACGGTCTACATGTGGGTTTCTGATGCCTCATTAGACCTTCTGAAATGTGGAAAGTTCTGGAAAACTTCCTTAATTAAGGTATGAGGTCACTTCTATTTTTGTATTTTGCATGTAGACTGATTTCTTGGCCATAGAGATGCGCAAGGGCAAGGTGAGCTTCCTGTGGGATGTGGGATCTGGAGTTGGACGGGTAGAGTATCCAGATCTGACCATTGATGATGGGTTTTGGTACCGGATTGAAGCTTCTAGGTAAGTATATAATTCACTTCCAAGATTTTAGAAAAAATGGCTAATATGTGAAATTCTAGTCTGGTTTAACAAAAGGTTTTGGACCTGCATCCGTTGGTACCAAAAGTGTATGCACTACAATTACTATTGAAATGTCAGTTGTTCTGTGTCAAGGATTTGCTTTAATCACATATCTCCCCTCTAGCATCAACAGCCTGTGACTGCTTATATTTATTCCTTTTTGTTTATCTATCACTCTATCTATTGTCTTCTTCAACTAGCTTACTTTTAAAATCAGTTACAGGTTTTGGCATTCGAATAACTACTATTCTTTTCTCCTTGAATTTTAAAGAGGAGCAGCTTTTCTGAATTTCTGGTCTTGATACAGTACTGCGAGTGAGTGGTCTGTCACACAGCAGTATCTTGATTCTTACTCAGAATGCCATTTCTGTAGGCAAAATGTCTCATCAAACTGGAAATATTTATGAAAGATACAGTTTATGAAAACTGAAGAAGGAGGTATTCTGGAAAGTTAAAATATATTTTGTAATTTGAGATCAACTGTTTAATGCCTTTGAACTTTGGAAATATAAATACATCAATATTCAAATCCCAGATTTGTTAGTTGAATCTTGTATTTTCCATTCAATAGCAAACGCATGGCATATGGTGTAGTAATCACAGCATAAGGATTGCATAACTTTATGGCCTTTATCTTGAATAGATCTTAGTAATTTAGATAACATCAGCTGTATTGTAATTTGATAGAAAGCTGAGTAATTTTTCGTGCATCATTACAGTTAATTTCACATAGTATTAAACATGGAATGGATAATATAGACAGAAAATGAGAGAATGAAGGAGGAAGAAAACAAAGCACTCTGATTCTGGTAACATGCATAGCTCCCAGAGGAGGAAATGGCATCCAGTTTAAATAGCTTAGTGAAATCACAGAAATCAGCCATTCAGAGCAGAGAATTAAATAAAATTATGGCATGGTCTCCAGAAGCTGGCTTAATGAAACCTTACTGCTAGGAAAATACAAACTGGGGTACAATACAAATTGTTGAAAACTTCACCAGTTCATATTATGCATACCAAAGCAGCTTCATGACACAGTAATGCCAGGCTTTCATTTACAAGAAAGCTGTTTCAGCAGAATATGGAGCCAGGACATGGTATAAAATTCACACATCCTACAAAAGCCCATTACCTATTAGCTGGTTGTTCTGGATATATAGGATGTACATGCCATTAGTTTCGAACAAAGTGCTGGATCAGCAATTTAGAATGATTACAGCTGCACAAATCAGAAGTACAGAGCAGTGTTTAGGAGAATTACATTGCAGAGGCATTAGTTGGATTTGTGGGATTAAGATGAAGAGCTTGGGACTGATTTTGGATTCTTAAGGCAGACTTCACAAATCACATACCCTGCGGAAGAGTCTTCAGCTCTGAATATTTTAGTCCATTTGATAGCTCTCCTCAAACTCCCTTCATAAGCTGTTCGAGAGTTTTACTTATTTCATTCCCTCACACATTTTCTCCAAATTTCTGTTCAGTTTCAGCCACAGACTTTTTCAGCCTGACAGAACTGCCTGAGCAGGGCATCTGCTTAGCATACAGATATAATATGAAATTCTGGCCTTACTGAATTTTGCCATTGTTTTCAGTGGTGACAAGGATTGATGAAAACAATGATTTGGTGGTCAAACCCACCATATGTTGATAGCTGTTCTTAAGGATCCCAAAGGGCCCTAAAAAGAAGAGATGTTGTGGCATAGAGGTTGGAAAATTCTCAAGTTCACTTAGCATTCTGGATGAAATCTAAATATGAAAAATCTAACTGTTGAGTAATGATCAGAGATGGTTGGTTGATGCATACACCAAAATTTCTGGTTAGTTAGACTAAAGTGATAACTACTGCATCACTTTTCCAGGGACACTTTTAATTTTCATCACCTTTTGTATTTAAAGCATTCTGATCCTTTGCATTTTATTGTATATTCAGAGGTTATAATGGAAATAATTTGAATTCTTTTTAATGGAATTGAAGTAAAATTTGTTCATTCCTATAGGACTTTCTAGAGGAATTCCCTATACTTTGATGGTACAGGAGTTTAGCAATTGTCACTTATGAGTTACTTACCTGCTTACAGAAGCAAATCTGATTGGCATCAAGAACTGCAATCAATTCAAGTATCAATTAACAAAGGAAAATTGGGCATAACAGTGTGTGACAAAATGATTTAAAGCAGATTTACGACATAAAAATAATGTCAATTTTGTGAGACAGTCAAATGGATGAGAGAATATTTTTGAGACTCACTAGATCAGTGTTACTTGACTGCAGCAGGCCTCAATTAAGAGCAGGACCTGATTAGCTGTGAATTTAATCAACTGTGATTTAAGTATTACCATTGTTTTGATTGTTAATGACAGAGTTTAAGCAGTGCCCTTCCTTTGAGGACAAAGGATGCCTGAATCACAAGTTCACTGTAGACACATCAGTTTAGCTCAGCAAGAATTCAGCCTTAAAAGTACTGTAGCAAATATAAGCCATGCTTTTCAAGGAAGATTTTCTGTGCTTCCAAGGGGTCAAGGAACAGAGATTTCTACATAGTATTTTATAATTAAATGCTGATGACTTGCAAAAGTCGTCTCATTTATGTCATGTATCTTCTAAGGAGCAAACACTGCATGCATGGCATTACATAAATTTTGCATAGAATTATAGAACATGCTGAGTTGGAGACACCCATCAGGATCATCAAGCCCAACTCCTGGCCCTACACAGAGCACTCCCAGGAGTCACACCACGTGCCTGAGAGCATTGACCAAATGCTTCTTGAACTCTGTCAGGCTGGTGCTGTGCTCACTTCCCTGGGGAGCCTGTTCCAGTGCCCAGCCACCCTCTGGGTGAAGAACCTTTTCCTGATATCCAACCTAAACATCCCCTGTCTCACTTTAATGCTATTTTCTCAAGTCCTGTCACTGATAACAAGAGTGAAGAGATCAGCACCTGCCCCTCCATTTCCCCTCCTGAGGATGTTGAAGTCCGCAATGAGGTCTCCCCTCAGACTCCTCTTCTCCAGGCTGAACAGACCAAGTGACCTCAGCCGCTCCTCATAACAGGCTTCTCCTCCAGACTCTTCACCATTCCTGCTTTGAATGTGGCCCTGCTTCGGACTCCTTCTATTAACTTTATGTCTTTTCTATATTGTGGCACCCAAAACTGCCCCCAGCACTCGAGGTGAGGCTGCGCCAGTGCAGAGCAGAGCAGGACAATCCCCTCCCTTGCCTGGCTGGTGAAGCTGTGCCTGATGCCTCCCGGGACACAGCTGGCCCTCCTGGTTGCCAGGGCACTGCTGACTCACGTTCAACTTGCCATCGACCAGGACCCCCAGGTCCCTTTCCGTAGGGCTGCTCTCCAGCCTCTCATTCCCCAGTCTGTACGTACTTCCAGGGTTGTCCCATCCCAGGTGAAGAATCCAGCACTTGCTCTTGTTAAATTTTATGTGGTTGGTGATTGCCCATCTCTCTACTTTGTTGAGGTCTTTCTGCAGGGCCTGTCTGCCCTCCAGGAAGTTTCCAGCTCCTGCCAATATAGTGTCTTTTCAGTGTCTTTTTGCATATCAGCCTCAAAGTGCTGGTACATCCTCCGTAATCCTCCAGTTTTACAGAACTGACTATCACTAGAACAATATCTCCCAACCTGATGACTTGTCATGCACAGGGTAGCAATGTCTTTTTGCTGTCAAGTTAGCCAAGATCTTTCTTCAAGCTCCATTGTCCTCCCTAAATAAGAGAGAATTATTTATAGAAGAGACTCCATTGTTAGCATTTCAGTCTGTTTGAAGATGAAAGACATCCATACTATTTGTGAATTATTAGACACCCTAAAACGTGTCAGTCTGCTCTGTGACTTTTGCATTATTGCACTTGAGTGTTTTTAAACTGTAATCCTGATTTCAGCACAATATAGACTGGAAGTGCCAATAACTTTCTTTCAGAAAGCATCAGATTTTAGCAGTTTAAAAAAAGTTTTAGTGACTTTTAGTCTTTCAAGAATTGCTACATTGAGAACTTTTAACCCTTAAAGGGCTTCACATCAGTAAACCTTCTGGTATAAACCAGTTACACTTCAGACCCACACAAGTCCATGGGGATGGGATTCACCCAAGACTACTGACGGAGCCACTTTCAACCATATACCAGCAGTCCTGTCCAGCTGGGGAGGTCCCAGGTGGCTGCAAGTTGGTAAATGTGACACCCATCTATAAGAAGTTTCAGAAGGAGGATTTGGGAATCATATTTCTCCACACTGTCTTCCTTCTGTTGTAAAAATATGTCAGCAAACTCCTTCCATGCCAATTACTACATTAATATAACCAAAGAAGACAAACTGATGCAGAAACTGTTAATAAATGGCAAAATCCATTGCTCTTGTGTTGCCATCAATATTTGATATGATTCATAGAGGACAATGAGGCAATATTCTTGAGCATAATGGGGTTTGTGCCTGTTTGAAAAGCAGCCTGAGAGCTCCACTGCAGGAAATGCAAATTCTGTGCCTCACAGTGAAGGAAAAACTGAAGTGCTTTATTACTTCATTTCAGTTAAAATAAAATCTAATAAACATTCTTTGTTTTAGTCAATGCAAGATCCACATCGTGTGTATAGTGAATTTTGTTCAAAAAGGACATTCAAGTGAGGAAAAAATCTCATTCTGTGATCATGTCTTTAACTTATGCAGGCATAAGTGTCTGTTCATTTGTGTCAAAATGAAGCGTAATCAGGTCAGTCACGTGTGCTTCCGTTAAAAGGCACCATATAAAATAGAGTTTTCCTATGTTTGGTGTAACTACTGACTTTGTATGCTTAATTTTTTTTTTTTTTTTTAATATCTAGGACTGGGAAAAATGGCACGATATCAGTGCGAGCTCTGGGTGGTCCTAAAGCCAGCATCGTGCCAGCCATATTCAGTGCTGTCTCCCCACCTGGATATACCATTCTGGATGTAGATGTTAATGCTGTGCTGTTTGTTGGTGGTTTAACTGAAAAAATTAAGGTAATGCCTTGTCTGGTGTTGCTGTGTTAGCTGGCTGTTTGTGTGGACAAATTTTGTTATTGCTTATAATAGAAATAGTAAATTTTAATATGCTGGTATCATTGTAGTCGGTGCTTTAATCGCAAGCAGTACACCTGCACTTTTGAAAGATTACTGGGGTTTGCCTAGACTGAGGTGCACAGATGTGAGATTTCACCGCCCACGATGTTACCTTCTGAAGCCCTGTAGCTCTATTGATGCAGCATTTAGCCCAAACAAGTAATTCCTGCTGGATAGATGGATGCTTTACCTTGGACATACTGCTGCCCTGACAGGCTTTCAGTTCCTGAGTGACAGGAAGCCATTTCTGTTTCCATACACTTCTGGTCTCCTAACAATGTATATAACAGTATATTTTCACTTGCATTCAGGGTTTTTCCTTTGTCATGTATCCACAGTATCACTTCCTCCTTTGCAGTCTACTTTTGGTGTTTCTGCTTTATTTTCTTCATTTTTGTTCCAGTTTCCTCCCCTGTACTACCCATCTTTTTAACTGCTATCTGCATCATACTCCTGATCTATTTTCTCTTCTTTTTGTCTGTTCAGTTTTCTGGTAACTTCTTGTACCTTGCTACACTTCATGGGATGAATGGAAGATTTATGGCACATAGAATAGGTGGAAATCTTTAAAAAAAAGTTCTCCAATAAAAGCTAATTAGCACTTATTTTCCAATGGCATTCTTTACAAAACAATTTAAATTGACTATTCTGTTCCTGATCAATATTTTAGCATTTGAAAAGAAGCTAAAATTTAAACTTTCTCAAATGTTGAACTCACTGAACTTTTTTTACTCTCAAGTTTACATATGTCTTCAAGTGTTAAAATAACACAATATGCAAAAAAATTGAAGTGCAAAACTTCAAGGTTGTCCAATGATTTTTTTAAGAGCTCTGTATTTTTTCATTTTAGTCAGGAAAATCTTCCTGAATTCTTTTTTTCTCCAGGTAAATAAAGACAAGGGCAGCAGTAGGAAGGCAGTCTGTTGTAAGTTTGGTATGACTGGTATATTTGCAATGTAGAATTTTAAACACTGTCAGATTTGTTTTGTTCAAATACAGTCTCTGAATTAAAATATAACTCCAGTTAATATCTGTCATGATGTGGTAAAGTTGTAAGGCTCACAAAATTAAGACCTTAATCAAAACTTTTCTAAAACTATGCAGCTATTTGGACATTTAATCAAGATCACTGATACATCTTAAGTTGTTGACTCAGAAATCTGCTTTTTCATATTATTGGGTTTTGGAGTGCTTTAGATTTGTCCTACTGTTTTGTCCATTCCTTTTTGCATGCATCTCTGCAGTGTATTCAAAAGGAAAGTTGATTTTCAGTTTTTAAAAACATCTTTCATCTGACTTGTGTAGAAGACTGTGATACTTAGATGTCATGAATTTTTTAGAAGTGACATTAAGTTCATACTTGTTGCTAATTAAAACCTTTCCAATTACCCTGGGAAATATCAGTAGCACATTAAGTCTTTTCAGTCATAGTTTTCCTTGAGTATTTTCAAATTGCACTTCTCCATGTTCTCTTGCAAGATCTTAATATTTGTGATTGCTGTGAAAACCGCAGGTGCTTGTCTATCTCAAACAGCTAAGTGTATAGATTTTTAATCAGCGCATATTGATGAACTGAAATTTAAATGAATCAGGGTATTTTTAGAAGGATAATTTTAAGCTGAGTACTCTGTGTACTGTCAACTATTACTACCTTCATCATGGTACTGTGTTGTGTTCTAATGAGCATTACTCTATGTGCATGACCCTAGCTAATGAGTTCTGATGGGACATGTGTTTTAATTGCTTTGCCGTCTGCACTTTTTTCTGCATCCAAAATTCAGCATGAACTTTACAGGTGCAACAGTTGAGTTCTCAGTCTGTCTTTTGGACAATCTGCTTAAATTCCAGGGTTTCAAGCATTACAAGAGAGACGCTTTGCTTATTGTATTGTGGGCAAGATTGCTCGTAGTCCTTTCTTTAAAGTCTTAAATGAAAACCCAGCTAGGCAGGCCTTGTACAGGGGAGAGCAGGCAGCTCTCTGAACAGCCAGGAAAACTGATGGTGGAAGCCAAAGCAGTTTACTGTTCTTCAGGACTTGTTCTGCCTAGGCCTTCCCGGGAGTCCTGAATCTATGTGGTCTTTCTCATTTGGACTGATACAAAGTTTAGTTCACATTTTCACTGATCACTTGTTTTGTAGGAGGGCTTCTCAGATTAAATACTACTCTTGATATTTAAAGTATTAAGAAGCATCTTATGGGTTTTTTTATGATTTTTATAGAATTTTACGTGGTATTTATTTTTATGATTTTTGTACCAGTTATGTTTTCAGATGCAGTAAATCACTTTAAATTCAATTCTAAGGAGGTTTGTGTTTTCTGTTGCAGAAGTCAGATGCTGTAAGAGTCACCACCTTCACTGGCTGCATGGGTGAGACCTTTCTAGACAGCAAACCCATAGGACTCTGGAATTTCAGGGATATCGAAGGCGACTGCAAAGGGTGTGCCGTCAGGTAGGTGGTGCGCTGACTGTTTATGAAGCTTCTTTAGGGAACTTGTCTGCAGTGACATTACATTCGGTGGTAAGTTGCAGGAATTTCCACAGCAGCCATCAAATTCTAATGTCTATGCAACAGAAGTTAGGTTGCAATTACACGGAGAGGGGAAGCAGCCAGTCTGGGCTGTAAATGTGGTCAGTGTGTTATCAGAACTGAGCTGGTGTGACAGTGCTGTGATAGAAAGGCTCCTGACAACCAGTAACCAGAAACAGTCAAAGCATGAGAGAGCACGAGAACCACAGTGGGACTGAGTCTGGCTCATGGACAGCTGTGGAGTGGGTGCCTGCGCTTCTTATGTGTCATGGAGCAGAGTCCAGTGCCTCAAAGTGGCTTTCACAGCCACCAGGGTAGTGAGCAGAGACCCCACAAAACAAAGGTGTTTGCATTCTCGAAATGGAATGGGAAATCCTGCCCCTGTCAGTGGGAGGTTTGATAAGAAATCAAACCAAGTTCAGGAGGACTCCAAGGAGGTGTCTCTACACTTCCCTAGCCCTGCACTTTTTATTTTGACTTCACATGGCAAAGGAAAATGGTTGGAATTGCTCCTTTTCAGCCCGCAGGTGGCAGACAGCGAAGGGACAGTGCAGTTCGATGGTGACAGCTACGCCATGGTGAGCCGCCCAATCCGCTGGAACCCCAATATTTCCACAGTCATGTTCAAGTTCAGGACCTTCTCATCAAATGCCCTGCTGATGTATCTCGCTACTGATGACTTGGTAAGAGCAGCCAGCTAACATCTACGCTCCTTGCAGGTTTCACGGTGTCTTTGCAGAGTCTGAATTCATCAGGTCATGAAAACAATTAGTAACTTAATGTACCGCAGTCCAGGAATGATGTTGCCTGGTGTGATGCTTCACTGCTGGCCAGGTGAAGACGGTGTTATAGTGTGGAGGTCGACCACCTAATGTTTACTGAATGGGGATCGTCATGTTAGACGATGGGGGGAATTCCAGCTTTTCTGAAGTTATTAATTAATTTTCCTTTATTCCAGATGTTTATGTGTGTAAACTTTTTCAGTTGTGTTTGTCTATTCATAGTTTAAAATGTCACAGTGTGATGGCAGGGGGAATATGGGAAGAGATGAGTCTTATATAGAAATCCTACTGGTACAAAGAAAATGTTTATGTTTAATGTGAGTGGGTTTAAAGGGGGACTGGTGCAACAAATAAGATGTAATAGTGATTGTGTTTTTCCAGTATCTACAAATCGTGCCTCTTACAGCTAAAACAGAGAATAGAAACATTAGTTATAAAGTTGCTTAAGGTTTTTATTTATACACAGTATCAAATGTGTGTGGATAACAGGGAGAAATTATTTATAAAGACACCTGTCCAGATCTGAATAACTCATCTTCGGCATCTCTGATTCAGATTGATTTGCATGACTGACAGGGAACAGTGTCCTTCCCTTAGCCTTTTCATATGGGGCAGAAATTATGTACAGGAGTTTTCACTGATGTCTTGAAGAATTACTGAGCACTCACTGTTTTACAAAAACTGTGTTTGTGTAAATCAGTCTCACTTCAGATTCCTGAATTTTGGAGAGAATTATCAAAATACCTGGAATTATCAAGGAGGAGGATGCTCCTCCTGACTGACTATAGCAAAAGCTAGCACTTTATTATGATAATGAAGTATTTATGTAGTTTTTCTAATGAACTTTTATAATTGAATATTGAAAGTATAATTAATGTCATTATTTTAGATTACTTTCTATAATTATTGTTAATTTATGTATTTTTGTACAAAAAAAAAATATTTAATTGAAAACTCAAAAACACTGCTCCCTGGCATATTTTGTCTTTTATGACACTGTCCCACTGTGTAAAAACTTTGAGGATACTCTTTCTAATGATGCATGGATAGACATGCATAAGCATCTAGAAACCTGAGTTTGATCAATTTTACTCTGAGAAGAGGTGGAACTGGCCATGAACAAAATGATAATAAAAATTTCTCTGGTACATTTACCCCCTGGGTCATAGCTCCACCATTACTTACTTAATGGCTTTCATGCTGTCCAGTTCCCTGGCTATTTGTTTTGCTCTTTGTATCCTGCCAGCTCTTTTTCTGTAGATAGTACAGCGTGTAGTGTTGCTCCAGTCATCCATCTCCGGTTGCTGCTTAGATATTGGTGTCAGTGGTTGATGAAAATTAGAGAGTTCATAGCTCTCTGTGTCTCCATCTCTCTGTTCCTTTGTTGCTTCCGTAGATTACTCTTTGGAAATCTGGTAAAACATGCCCGGGTTACCATCTTTACTATTTTTGTTTTCTACCTTGCAAGTTTAAATCTAGCTGAGGTATGCAATAAATATACTAACTATAGTACAGACGTATACTCAAAGCTGAGCATTAGTGTCAGGTAGTTAAAATGTCCATTTTTATCTTCAATCTTAAATAAAAGTACAACTATCCCATCAAAACTCCAGCTAAAATGCTAGCAAAATCCCAACTAAATTAGCAATCCAAAAGAGAATAAAAGAGGAAAAATGAACTTTGCATCAGACTATTATACATGAGAGTCCTGGGTAGTAAATGAGTAAGTTGTGGGGCTTTTTTAAAGCTTAAAAAAAATCATCTGTTGTCGCCCAAAATTAGGAAGTGTTTATTTAATGTCTTATGCCACTTACAAAAATGAACAAGAATCATGATGCTGTATCTAACCCTTTTCATTAACAGAAGGATTTCATGAGTGTAGAACTCAGTGGTGGGCGTATAAAAGTCAGCTATGATCTGGGTTCAGGTACAGCTTCGGTTATCAGCAACCAAAATCATAATGACGGCAAATGGAAATCTTTCACGCTGTCAAGAATTCAAAAGCAAGGTAAGTTCCTGTGGTGTCAGCACCATGACTTTTCCAGTTGTCTGTGCAGTACACCTAACCATCTAATCACAGAGAAGATGCTGTAGGAATTATAAGTTCTGGTGATTTAGCAACTTCTATTGTTTAGATTATAGGTGTGTTGAGTTGCATGTGAGTGATTGCACTGTCAAACAGCGCTTTATGAACAGGTAGCCTATTTTTCAGGCATAATTCTTTTATACAGTCATAAATTGCATTCTAAAATTCTTCTGAGTGGGGAAACGTCTTTTCATCAGTTCCCTGATGTTGTTCCAAATCATGAAACACACCTGTGTGATTTTTTTTTTAGGGCAGCAATGTCTTTCATGCTGTACAGTCCTCTCATGCTCAGCATATAGTGCTTAAAAAAGCAGTGACTTTAGTACTGATAGTACAGTATCTCACTAGACAAACACAGCTACTTTATCTTCCCTAACGATGTGCAGTGTGCCATGAACTGAATGTGCATGGAAACAACTGGGAACATCTCCAGAAGTTCTACTAATTCTTTCACCTGTTACTGGCACAAAATGTGAAGTGGTGGCATTTGATAAGATAACAAAGACTACTGATTATCATGCTGGCAAAATCCTTTTTTATTTTGTAGTCTGGTTATAGGGCTGGTAGAATCTTACCTGAGCCAAATTAGTTTTATTTATGGCAACTGTGACATACTCTGTGTTTTTGCAGTTTGAATTTTTACTGAATTCTGAATCTTTAGGGTCACCACGAGCCCCTAAACACATTTCTCTGCCTCTGCCCCTTGCAGTGCCAGCTCTCTACCTGGCCCTCACACCTCGCACACAGTCCCTCTTCCTCGTCATTTGGCTGAAGTAGACTTGGGAGTTGGGACAGTGGCCAAAGTAATTTAGAGATCTCACTTGCAGATTTGCTGTACCTTTAGAGGAGGAATGTCTTATTGCTTGCCAGTTATCTTAGTTCATACTTAACCCAGGAGGAATTAATATAAAATACAATGTCATGTAATTGTAATTTATCAATAGCATTCAAACAACATCATGTGTTTATAAAGAAGATACAGGTATAGCAATGAAAGGAAAATTAATCTGGTTTTGATAAGGTGTAGCAGAAAGTCTGTCCCTATTCAATTCTCAAGGAAGGAAGAAATCCTTTCTTTTCATCCTTATGGTAGAACATCCCTATCTATCTCTGGGGCTGATCAGCATTTTTCACTGAGTCTTATCTCTTTTAGTGAACTTTATATTCTGTATTAATCCATACATTAAAAATGTACATGGAACAAGCACCTAAATAGGATGGTTTTATGTAGTGCATCACTGACTCCAGACTGAGATTAGACATCACAGCAACTGACTGCTTTGGGTTTGAAAATGGTTTAGGGTGACTGATCACCAATCTCTAAGGCACATAATGACAATGCTTAACAAACTTCTACAGTAAAAAAAACCCTGGTCAAGTGACAATCTTTGAACTGAGATCACAAATTAAATGTAAAATGACCTCTTGTCATGACTTTGTCCTGAAGTGTTAGCTCCAAATTACAGTGACACAGAGAAGGCACCAAATTGAAACAGGTTTAGAGAATATATAAAAATAAAATGTACAGAATTGCTATAGCTTTTCAGGTTGTTATGGAAACAGAGGAAAGTGCAGCTTTCTTCCCCTGCCCGTAATTGACAATGTGGAAATCCAGTATCTTAATTGCAAAATACAGCCCTCCTTGCCTCTTCCCTCACCTGCTAACCTTCCAAATATTTCTCTGTTGGTTTCTTACATTAAGACATCATTGTTCATGACTGATATTTTGTAACTAATCTCAAATTTCTTTTAGCTAACATATCAATTGTAGACATAGACACCAACGAAGAAGAGATCATAGCAACAACTTCTACAGGCAGCCACTTTGGACTCAACTTAAAAGGGCACGAGAAAATATATTTTGGGGGATTGCCAACCCTGAGAAATCTAAGGTAACGTGGCTCAAACCAATTTATTTAGCCTTGGTAAGGGGATGTAAATACAACGTAATCTTATTCTCTGCGTTTATTTCTCAAGTTCATTTGCAGTAAGTGAATGGTGAATTCCCAATGTACCCTGTACTGCCACAGCAGAATAGTGCTTTATTTGCATATGTTTTGTATTTCACACAGCTCACCTTACACGGACACAATGGAAATAACACTTCCAGTGCAATACGTCTTTTTGATTCTTTGTGAGAACCATGATGTAAAAGACTTTCTAAGTATTTATTTTTTTGATGCATAGAATTTGTGACTGCAGGTTCAGAGAATTGGCTCAATACCTTCACAAAATTAAGGACAAATGTTTACTTTGTGCATGAGTAGAAAAATTGACCTACAAACTACTCCACATGGGATTACTGCTTAATGGGTATCCATGTTTTTGTATACCTCAGTATACTTCAAATATGTATTAAAATATTTTGCTTAGATATAATTTTAAATTATTTGTAGATTTTAGTTCCTGATTTCCTTAGATAAAATTCCTCTTGTGTTCAGGACTTAAAGTATATGACATGATACTCTTGATATATTTAATGTAAGCAGAAGGGAATATGGCAACCTTTTCCCTTCAGAAGTCTGATCCTGAATTTCTTACACAAATAAAATTCCCAGTAATTATTTGTTAAACATTGCATAGTAATATTCAGAAATGTTAACTTCAGCTTAAATAAACTGAAGAAACGGGATAACAGATACTTGAATTTCGTGACTTTCTTACATGGCTTTAAATAGACCAAAAAACTTACTTAAAGTTTAAATGAATATTCAGCAGTTTTACAATAACAAGAACAAGAGAATTCTGTGCTACAATGAACAGATGAGCAACACAGAAACAAGGCCATTAATCTATGTCAGCTTTAACTACATGGCAAAATTAGAGCCTTGAAGTGGTCTTGTGCACAAGGAGCTGTTGTGTTTAATCCACAAACTCTTCTGCAACTAAAAGAATGGACATATTTGTTAATCTATTAGGATAATAATTGACCTCTGATGTCAAATCACCCAGCAATAAAAAGATCTAAGATCTATTTTATTCATGAAATATAACACTGTATTATGTAATTGTGAAATCACACCAGTGCATAACAAAATGTCCAGAGCAATTATCTTCTACTTCCTTTGTGGCTGCCCAGAAAATCAGTGTACCACAGCTACTTTGACCTGTGGTAACCATTCTGCCTACAGCTATGATTCATCAGTGCCTGAGGCAAGATTAATGTTATGGTAAATTAGAATCAAAAGTAGTGAAAGGGAGATTAGGGCAAAGCTGAGCTACTGCAAACAATAGACACTGAGGCATCCGTGACTTTGTAATTATCAGGTCATGTCAGTTCTGCCAAATTCTTTTACATGGTTTGCTTTTGCTCATGACCAAGTATAGGATCAAGTTATAAAAGCCCTCTGATGAATTACATTTTAATGTAGCTGTTTGCAGAGTAAACCTGTTAGTTGTTATAGCCCGATAGTGTACGTAGACTCTCACCTTTTACTATATGTTGTTTGTAAACGATGTATATCTGCTTCACTGTGAAATGGTTGAACCTTGCTAATAAGTATCACGGAACGACAATACAAGAAGGACCATTTGCTACAATTAATGCCATTTTGTTGTTTTCTTTTTTTGTCTTTCTTCCTCACCCCAGTATGAAAGCAAGGTAAAAACAATCTAATCATTTGCATGACTTGCATGTGTCTAGTTATAGTGCAGCTTGAAAGCACGGGCGGCCCCGCAGCAGCAGCAGCAGCAGCGTGTGGGCAGTGTTTAGAGCAGCTGCTACGCTAAAGTCTCTTGGTTCAGCGAGCTGCTCCTGCCACAGCCAGCAAAGCTGCTCCCAAGTGCTCACCTCACGTTCCACGCTGTGCACACACCTACGCAAGCAGCTTTTATTTTCCTCACGCAGCTGCTTGCTTCAGCTGGGTGTTGCTTGTGACACCGGAATGCCTCGGAAGCGAAGCTGCAGCCAGCTGTGTTGCTGACTTTGGCTCTGACCTCCGGGCTGTAGGAGCAGTGTAGTCCCATGTGAGGTGGTGACCGCAGCGCTTGGAGTCAGTGAAGTAGTTTCCGAGGAGAGCATGAAAGGAAGGTGGAGATGTTTGTGAAATTTGCCACTTCTCATTTTAAGAACAGGAGGGTGAGGGAGAGAGAGGGGAGGTCACTGATTTCTGACTCTGTTTTCAGTTTGCAGCTATTTGTATCCATTGCTTTTGCTTTGGTATGCTCAGATATGAACTGAACTTCACTGTGTTTTGCAGCCGAATTCCTAGCTTGAATTGGAAAAATACAACTTCACCCCTGCCCCTCTGCCCTGATCCTCAGAAATATTATTTCCTCCCAAGCTCCAGAAATTGCTGCTTGTTTTCCCCTAAAACTGGCCTATCTTGGCAAAAAAAAACCTAACAAAAAACCTCTAAAAAACAAACCAAGAATTATGCAAGATCTCAGTGAACTTGGACCTTGTTTGGTATATTTTGGAAGGGATAATGGGAAAAAAGAAGCCTTAAGAAAACATCAAGCAGGTGTTCAGTGTTTGCAAAGAGGTTGAGCCAGATGACCCACGGTGGTCTCTTCCAAGCTTGCCCATTCCGTGATTCTGTGCTGTGGGTTGGAAATTATAACAGCAACTGTTTGTAGCAGGACAGGATGAGGACAGGTGTGTCACTGGACAAGGCAGGAGAGGGTAATAGCAAGAATGGTTTCTGGATGGCAAAGACAGGAGGACGTAGGCACCAGTGACAATGATAACAGCAAAACTGTTCTTCTGCTGGGAAGATAAGTCTGTAAAGGAACTGGAGAAGAGCTAGGGAAAAAAAAATGAAAAATGAAAGGTGACCATAGCTACTTGACTGTAAATAAAGCAGCATATGGAACATTTTAGTAAACCAGATGCTTGCTTTAACTTATGCAGAGGGTACTAATCTGCCAGAGAGTACATCATGCTTGCTAGGTTGGCTAATAATGCAAAGAATGGCTTTCAGTGCCAAAACATGCAGCTGATTAGTATCTGTGCAAAATGGTTTTATTTTGTAATTAAGAGTCTTTAATTTTTTTTCTTTCCTTCTAGGGAACTGAACTGTTTGTTGCTTCCCCCCTTCCCCACACCAGTTTTAACTCCTTATTTATTTCACAAATTAATTTTTCTCTCTTTGAGCTGTTCATTCTATTCAGATATTCTAGTAAACATTCATGGGTAATATTTTTAGTGAAATAAATAGTGCCTTTTTTTCTATTTGGATGTACTCTCCTTGGTATGAATGACAGGTTTTTTTCTGAAGTGACTTTATAAGGCTTTTCTTCTGGCAAGCCTGGTTCAGGTGCTACCAGCAGTTATGGTCTCATTCTGGTGTTCCCAGGCCTGGGAAATCATACTTCTGCAATCAAACACGATAGCTTTGCTGTTACTTTCAAGGGGTTTCTCATTTCCCCTCATCAGCCAGCTGATGAGTCAAACATGGAACTTGAATTCCTTTATGATATTTTTGTGTCTTGGATGGGTAGTTACATTCTGTAACAAACCCAAGTGCTTGTTTTCTTTAACTGCCTGAAAAAGTCAGATGTATTGCTGTGTCCTAAGAAAATATGCAGCAGTTTTCATAAGAAAGATACTGGAAATATGAAATAAATGTCAGTCCACCTGGTTGCATTCCTGAAGCATATTGGTAAAATCTTTATTCAAAACGTTTTTATGCCACTAAAGTTCTTCTTTCATTGGATCTAGCGTGCAAAAAGAGGAATGAAAAATGTCTTCCAGTTAAGGTCTCTCCTTACTGTTATGATTTCCGCATCTTTCTGCTTTGCCTAAGGAACAACAACTTCCTTGTTTCATAGCTCACTGCATTTTAACACCAAAGGTGGTAGCATTCCTTTACCAAAGGAAAAACACAAAAACCAAAACAACCAACCAAAAACCCTTAAAGAAAAGAAAGAAAAAATTGAGAAGGGAGTGTTGTCAATTGGAAATGAGATGAACCTCCTGTTAAACCTTTGAGTGATGCAAGGCAGTGTGCAATGTGTGCTGATAAATAGTAGAAGGCTACATGTATTCATTTGAGTGTATGCGTGTAGTTAAAATAAAAATAAAAATCAAGCATCTGTGCATCTGAAAGTGTACGTATGTGTGTCTGGCTGACTGTTCTCCCTAAACTCTATTTTTGAAAACACATTGTACTTTTAAATGTTTTTTAGGCCTGAAGTGAACTTAGAGAAATACACAGGTTGCCTCAAAGACATTGAAATTTCAAGGACACCTTATAACATATTGAGCAGTCCTGACTTTGTTGGTTTAACCAAAGGATGCACACTAGAGGTTAGTCTGATTTCCATGTATTTTGGCCTTGATGTGTGTAAATGTTTTCTGGTTTCTGATTTTATGGCATAGTAGATTAATTGTATATGGTATATTTCTTAGATAGGAATCTAACCTTAAAATCCAAACAGTTACAGTTAAGAGAAAGAAAGATGAGTAAGTCTGATCAGCAAGTAGACCAGTTTTTCAGATCCTGACTTCTTGGAGAGTATCCCTGGCCACTTGTGATATCCCTATCCCTAAAGAGTAGGATTTTCTGAACAGCTTAGCAGTGATTTAGCTTTGTTTCAGCTGACTAAAATGGGAATTATTGACATTAATGAGGATAGGCACTGACAACATTGCAAAAACTAAAAAAATGTGATGCACATAAAACCCAAGGATTTAATTTTTTTTAAATTGTTATTATAAAGTCATTCACTACATAAAACCTCAGGTATGAATACTTACTGTCATGAGCTACCACTGAGCTGGAAGGCACATTTCTTACTGATCACAAAATTGGTGTTATTATTTTAGCTCTAAATGCATTTATTTTCAATTGTTGCTGCTTGCAATTAACAGCCTTTCAGTGCATATAGAATTTAAGGAATCTGATCTGAAATTTGGGAGAGAATTTAATAATTTTCCATGGAAAAGTCTTTTTATGTAAAAAAATACTTCCACTGACATTTGTGTCCCAATAAACAGTTTGTATTTCTTCCCTGGAAATCTCTACAATTTAAGAGAGTTTTGCAAGCAGATGGAAGATCCAGATTCCATATCAGATACCACTACAGTAAATCCAAATGAGTTGTTGTTAACCTGATGCTCTCCAAATATTTTTTTTCTACAAAACATTAAAGATTTGCTTTGAAGAGTAATTGGAACTTGGCCAGGCCAAACTAAAGACAAGGGCCCTATTTTGCTGTGTTTATCCATTGTACCTTTGGCCTTCATCAGAGCCAAAAGTACACAATAGTAGGACGGGATATTAGACGAGATTTGTTATGAGATCCGTATTTTAATATTTCAAGTTTATGGTAAAGCCAAACTGTAAAAACAGATTGTTAAAATGCTTTTAAATCTTACAGATTTGGCTTCAGTAAAAATTTGATAGAGAGGTTCATATTTGTTTTGATTTATAGTATATCCTTTCTGGAGCACAAAGGAACAGTTGTGTTCATTTTCTTCTGTTGCTATGAATCTTAGAAAGTACTTTGCTTTTCACATTATTTTGTAACACTTGAGGTTTCAGAGTATGAAATCTAATTGGATTAACCCTTTTGTTGGGGAAATAAATAAAATATTCTAATTGTGCAAAACAAGACATGTAGGAAAATTAAAAAGAAGTGAAGCAAAAGTGAAGGATAAAGACTGGATATGTGTTCAATTATTTAAATGTCCTCAGATTTCAGAGAAAGGTGGGCACCACCAGCAATGATTTTATCTGGCATAATCTTTTATCTCTAGACCTGAAAACAGTTCTACTGTGCTGAAAAAATGGTGATCTACTTTAGAAAAAGTTGCTATTTCTATAGACTGGTCTTCCACATCTGGAAGAATACATGAGTTGGCAGCGATGACAGAAAATCTTTGAGCGTATGCACTGTTACATTATTTGATGACATATTCTACTCTTTAAATTGTGTTAATGGCTACCAATGTACAAAGAGTTGGGCCATGTGCAACAAGGGCTTCATTTATGACTCTGAGTAACCAAGAAAGCAGTGGTACTTAGTGAAGCAGCAGTGGCTGACTAACGAAAAGTATTTTCTCAGCGCATTTGACGAATAATAGAATCTAGTTTACGTTCATATTGGTTATGTTAATATTACCTATTGTATAGATTTAAAAGCCAACTCAATGGAAAACACATATATAAAATAAAAACAACCTTGAGCAGTTGTTTTTAATCCAAGAAGATATATTGACATAAAACTGGAACTTTGCCTTCCTGTAAGACAGGATTCCACAAATACACTAATGATGCCAGATGTAAGCAGGTAAATTAGTGTTTGCAGAACGCTCTGAGGAGTAAATTGCTAAGTGTTTATTATTACTTTCCATCTTTTCACACTAGTTATATTTACATAGTTTGTTATTTTGGTTAAGAAATCTTCCTGTGCGTTCACACTCTTGCTCTTAATTCTACTAATGCACTTTCCTGTCCTCTCCTTCCTACAGAACATTCATACGGTTAGCTTCTCCAAGCCAGGTTTTGTGGAACTGCAGCCTGTCTCCTTTGATGTCGGCACAGAAATCAATCTCTCCTTCAGCACCAGGAATGAGTCTGGGATCATCTTGTTTGGCACAAGTGGCACAATTGTCCCCCCCAGGAGAAAGCGCAGGCACTCTGCAAGGAAAGCTGCCCCTCTGAGGAGAAAGCGCAGACAGACAGGACAGGTACGAGGAACCTGGCAAAAGATAGAAAAGCCCCACAGTTCTACTGAACTCCCATGGTTTGTTTCAAGACACTGTCAGATGTTTGTGCTTAAGCTAAAATTCAATTATTGGGAATAAATTATTTCTAATGTTATCCTTTATCTGATGAAGAATCTAACAGAAGCTCAGAATTGGTTTTTTGCCTTGGAGAAATTGTTTCTCTTACAGATTTACAGTCAGTTATCCATTGCTTGTTGCTAAGCAGCAGATTTGGTTTTTTATTATATTCCAGGTTGGGTTTTTTAACTAAACCTAAATATTAAATCATACTGTTCTTCACTCATTCTGAGGACTACTTATACACTATTAATGCTTGGAAACTCTCTCATTCCTGTTCATAGAGACATAAATGAGGATCATTCTAATGTCCCTGACACCAAAAGGAAAAAAAAAAGCTGGTGAACACAGTGTAAGATAAGCCCCTTGGTTGGGATCACTGATGTGGAATTTAAGACTTGAGTGCTCTGGCCTCTCCTTCTCTCTCATAAAATACAAATTTGGTATTTAAGTCCACAGCATCTGAGTGACTGTTAAAAGTGTGATTGCTAGAAATTGTTAGAAATTATTCAAGTCTTGATTAAATCTTGATTAAAATCCTGACAGACAGACACATTACAACAGCAATAAACAGAATGTGTTGATGCATTCTATGTTCAAGACTTCTGGGAAATGGTATTTCATCATTCTCCTTTCTGCCTATTTTGGAAGAGAGCTCTCAGTGACCTGGAGTAATGCACTCCAGGGACAGCACATTGTAATGGCTCACCTGGATGACATTAACTTCAGGGTAGGTGCTCCCTTATCATTTCCCAGCTCTTCAGGTCACAGAAGTGAAAATGACCACTTATTGCTATAGTAACTGGAGTTTAGATCCTGAAATCTGCCACAATATGATACTGGTGCTGGAGTAACTACTGGCATGATTTGCCAGCCCTCCAAACACAGAGCTCAAGCTGAGATCAGTGCACTTCAGGGCTTGATGAGTTTAAGAGCAGGTCTTGTATCAACAAAAATCAGAAGAATTGTAGGTTAGAAGTCTCCAGCCTTCCCTGAAAATAGGTGGAGGGTTAAATCTTTTGTTGATGTTTCCAGCATGACCTCATTTTACCCCTTCCTCATTATAAAAATGCCAGAGTTTGAGTATAGCAGCAGCAGCAGAACTGAAACAGCTGTGTCTTGTCTATGGTGAGCAAATTAAAAGCCAGTGTAAGACAATAAAACACACCCACTGACGTAAAACTAAGTGAAATAATTTCTTTCCAAATGTAACTTACCTTTTCGCTCCAACATATACTTTGCAGGCCTACTATGCCGTGTTCCTGAACAGAGGTCGGCTGGAAGTGCACATCTCCACTGGGATCCGGGATCCCCACAGAATCACCATCAGACCAGAGGCTGGCGAGTTTCACGATGGCAGAGCACATTCCATCCGGATTGAACGAGCTAGAGGGTAACAAATACCTAGAGGTGCTACAGGCCACACAGCAAAGCTAGTTCAACAAAGGAAACGTGTTGATAGCTTTGGCAATCCATGTGAATGCTTCTGCTGAGGCAAAAAAAAAAAAAATTAGTTTAATTCCATCATTATCCAAAAATTCTTAGAAATAAGAATTCTGATAGTCATTATTGTTCTGAAGAGCTGGGTTTACATGCTTTTCTAGGCTACCAGCCTGTTTCTCCAGAGACCTGTGTTTGCCTGAACTGGCATCTTTAACCTTCTGATTCTTGGCAAATATATTTTATTAAAGAATCTGTGGGTGAGAAATTCTGCTGTGGTGCAGTAAATCTCCTTTTCAGGACATGTAGAAAAAGACCATTTTCAAAGGGTACAAACTGCAAGAGCACAGCAGCCTGTAGCCTTTTTGGGATGTCCTGTGCTGGACACAGTGGTGCCCAGCTAAATATGGTAAAACACTGAAAACACACAGCCCCACTTTTCTTATTGGAAAGGCCACCATTTCAGACCATTTTGTTTTACACTGAATTTCATTTGAATTCCTTTGTCCTTTCTTAGACATTGTAAAAATTTCTTATTACACTTTACCATCCAGAAAGTGATTAGAAACAGCACTATTGTAATGTGTAGGACTCAGGCAGGCAGTATTATTTATGGCCTGGAATAGCCCTTGTTCCAAGCAGCGTTTATTATGGACATTTGAACTTACAAATGTGTACATCCTGTACAGACATTTGTTGGATTAGTGCACTATGTATAACGTTCTGTTTTGTTTTAAAGAAATCAGAAAGAAGATGTGACATCTAGCATGTTACAAAAGGCACTTATCCACTTCACCCTCTTACCCCCACAATACTGCAGCCTTCTTGACCAGCCATTCCTGTCTAGTCCTGAGGTGCCCTTCTGTCCTCTCTGTAATTTTCTTTCCTTTCCATTTAATTTTCTGAATTTCTATTGTATTGTTAGAAAGCCTCTTATAAATAATGCCTCCAGTCACTAAATCTCCTCTACTTCAATGACTAGATCAAAGCCAAACCATAAATGCTTTGGAAGAAAATGTTATTTTGGAAATGGATGACTGCATTTTGTGATACATTTTGTGTCACTGTGACAGAACACAAATATGCAGATGATAACAAAAAGCTCTAAACAATAAATTCTTTTATGCAGTGCTATAGCGAGTACAGTAGCTTGACCTTATGAGGGTACATTTGAGAGTACATCAAGGCAAAATTGCTGTACAATGCCATCCAGTGATGATGCTTGTTCAGACGAGGCCTCCGTGTTTTCAAAGTAGCTTTGTTACAAAACAAATTGTCTGAACTTTGAAGTTTGTGTAACCTGAAATGGATATGAAAAGACATAAATTAAGATTAACCCTTCCTCTGCTCATCATGAACTCAAGCTTTATTTTTTTAAATGTGAGGAACACCCTGTGAAAACTCTGCAGGACAGATAATTGTCCATATAATTATGAAATACGATATTGTTGAAGACTAATGTACGTCATTGCATGGTTCTACTTGAACCCAAAATGTTTACCATGATTAGCCATGTCTAAGATGCATCAGCACAAAGGATAACTTGAGTCTTGACAATCTCACTTCCCCACACTACCTCTGAAGGCAGAGAAGGGAAGTGTCCTCTCTGGGACACTTCATGGAGCCTAAATTAGTCTTTTGCTCTGAACTGCCTCCAGAGAAATCTCTCCCGTTCTGTTTCCACTGCTGAAGGGTCTGGGAGATATCACAGGGATTGTCCTCAGAGATAAGTCCTTTAATAACTACTTTCTCTAACCCTTTGAAAAACTAATCATGTTTCTTACTGTGCAGCTTTCCAGACCAAATTAATCCATCCAAAACTATGAGGAAACTGGACAATTTGCACATAGTACAGCACTTACATAATTCAGGTGCTTAAGTCACTATCCAGTTCTGCCTAGGATGTGTGTAAATAACAAGCCAAGCATTTTGCCTTTGAAAACAGGCATCTTTTCAATAAACATTTTCAATATCCAGTTGCTAGCATTTGTAATTATAGTTAAGAAAGAATATTGGAGTTCAGTATATTTGCAGTTGACAAAAGGGAGCTTATTTGCCAGAAACTGATTATTAATCAGCCAGAGGTGCTGCAGAGGCTCCTACCTTCCTCTCTTCAGCCTTAACAGTAACCATGGGACTGCTGTGTGTTTTGCTTGTGCCATGTGAAATACCCATAGGAATGAATTATAACACCTGTATCAGTACATGGTGAACAATCAGTGATTTTCCTACTCTGCCACCTCCCCCAGAAAAAGCTACCAGATCTTTAAAAAGTGTGTGATATGTCTGCCATTGATCCTGCAGTCAGAGCAGTCTATAGCAGTGGTTGTGCCCCAGCAAGAAGAGAATAGGGAGATAGGGAGTCCAAACAAAATGTGACCCCGTGCTGTTCCCATCCTGCTCATCTCTAGATGATTGTATCTGCCATCACAGTACAGCCAGCTCAGCCCATGCTGTGTCAGTGCTGCCACACCACAAACCACTTCTTCCTGTGCAGCCACAGTCTGACATTATCACCCCTCTGCAGCACAGTTTTGCCAGACTTTGTCAAACAACAACCAAGGAAGCACAGGAGCAGCTGAAAACCCTCTAGTGATTAATATGCATTTAATGTGAGCCACCAATTACATTATTCGAGTTGCTCGTTGTTAAAGCTGATGTAGGAGTAAATGGGGCCTGCAAAGGGGTGATTTCAAGACAAGAAATAACCAGAGTAAAATATATGTTTCTTTGCTTTCAAATGTTTTCCACAGGATGTTCAGTGTTCAAGTCGATGAAGACAAAATCCAGACTCAGAGGTTGCCATCAGACCTGCCCATCTCTGTTAAGAAACTCTTTGTGGGGGGTACTTCTTCTCAGTTTCAGACTGCACCTGTCAGAAACATACCACCATTTGAGGGCTGTATATGGAATCTTGTCATTAATGCTGCGTAAGTCTCAATGATGCCAACAAACGTCCAATTAAAGAGATCTGGTTAACTACCTTGATTGCCGGAAGAAAGTTCCTTGTTGCAACAAATCATACTAGCAGCGAATCCTGGAATGTGATCTGTTTTCTTTATATGCCATTCCTTTTTTTTTATCTACAGTATATGCTCCATAGGCTATGCAGTTAATGAGCTGTTTTACAGACAAGCCAACACTGTCTGTTTGTCCATGAAATCAGAGAAATTCAATTACGCTACAGTAAGATGTGCATCAGCGATAGGTATTTATGGTGTACTATAATACTTTATTTTAGGCAAGGTTGACTTCCAAGAGAAGTCAAAATTCTGAGAACCACCATGGGAATCAATTTATTTTGTGGAAAGTGCAGTATTCTGGAAGGAACATTTGAGTAAAAGGAAAGGCAATGATGAATAAAATAAAACCTCTATAGAATGTTTCCACCTAGATCTTTCTTTCACATATCTGAAGTACCTAAATTAGGATTTTATCACTCCACCTCAGAGCAAAGGACTTCTCTGCAATACCATTGAAACTATGTAGGCCTGTAAAGTTTGCCAAAGAGGATGCCTGTGTCTCTGCACTGACTGGAGGAACGAAAGCCAATGGTCACTATCTTCTCTAGTTTAAATATCCCGCTTCTCTTCCTGTACCTACCTGTACAGGATGGGATGAGTCCTGACTTTTGTGTCCTGTGAAGTGAAATTACACTGCAGCATGTAGCTGTTCTTTATAAATGGGTGGTAAAAAGGCAGAAAAACTAATAGCAGACATCACTCTTTTTGTGTGTTCTCAGCCCCATGGACTTTGCTCAGCCCGTGTCCTTTGAAAATGCAGATATTGGCCGGTGTCCCACATTAGAACCAGAAGTTAGGTCACCTGAGGATGAAGATAAACCAACTCGTGCAACAGTTCTGGTCCAACCTGAACTAGACACTAATGGGGAGAAAGAAGAGCCAAGAATCCCTCCTGCTTCTCCTCCTCCAACACCATCTCTATCATCAGCACTTGTAAGTATAAATCACTTTGGTCAGGTAGAGTTCGAAAAGTTTCTTTTTCCAGGCAAAATTGAATGGCCATTCATCAAGAGTAATGAAGCACTTTGCCACAAAAATAGTAACAATTCAGCATGATGCTGGAAATGGAACACCTTCTTGCAGGTCAGTAAAACGTGTAGATAATGGAAAACTGGTAGATATAATTTGCTTGGATTATCACAACAGTAATTTAAAGAATTATGTAGGTTTAGAATTCTCATTGGCTTGCACGCTTTGCCATAAACCCTTACACTTCAGGATGTAAGCCAAGCAATATCTGCTTGGGTTTGGAAGGGAAATTTTCCCATGGGAAATCCATTTCATTATGATATTTCTTCTGCTGTTCTCTGAAGCATGTGATAACAGCCTTGTCAGTGACAGGATGAAGAAAAAGATAAACCAGGAGGCCTATTTGATATGGCAATTCCTCTACTGCTATTTTATAACTTTAGCCAAGAGAATTACAAAATGAAACCCCGGTCACTGCTAAATTGAGCTCAGCTGTTGTTACCAGAAATAAACAGCTACATAGTGGCAAGCAGTCTTATACAACAAAATTTAAGGACAGAACTTCTTCTCTCACAAGAGTAGTAGTTTTACAGATTGATGCAACATTTTACTGTTCAAGAAACGTATTTTTACAAGTCTGAATATTAAAATCAATAATATATACACTGGAAGATATTTTTGAGGGGAAAAGTATTTGTATTTTGTTAGACCTGAATACAACCAGCAGGTTTATGCAGGCTATAGTTCAGTATGAGTGAGGTTTCAAAATGGTGTGGAAAGACTGCACATTCCCCAGTTAGGGACCTATTTGCATTATCGGAATTTACACTTCAATAATAAGATTGTTTCGAGAAGAACCGAAATTCTATTTGAGATACATGACCACCTTTTTTGGCCAGGTATATATGGCACAGCTTTATCTAGAAGGACTTGTCAGGCACTACTGAAATCTCCACATCACATGCCTAGAAACAGGAGCCTTGGGTTCAAGACAGGCAAGCTCCATCTCAGTTATTACCATGCCCTGAGCCCCACAGTTACAAACACTGGACTCTCAGTGCTCTAGGGCAGCGGTTGTGGTTCGTTCCCACAAGGTGGAGTAGTTGTAGCACCAGGGCTCCAATGCAGCTTTTCTGTTTGGAGTTTAAAGCAAATTTGCAGTACAGTAAGGCTACTATAGAAAGACAAGGAACCAGGCAACAACAAGGTAAAAAGGATTATCCAGTTTAATGCTCACTCTTGTGAAGGAATGCAGTCATCGTACCCCTTGATCAAGCCTTATAAACAAACCAAAAGAACAAACCACAGAAGAGAATGAAAGAGCAAGTGCACACTAAGACTATAAATGCTAACTTTTAAAATAGCAAAATCAGAGGAATAGATCTGCTCATTAATATCAGAAACTAGTCCCATTGTAACTAGGTGAGTTGTGTATATCATGTATCTAGAGCAGTGATAATTTAAAACAGGAATTGAAATAAAAATCTAAATAAAACACCATTACTCCACTTCTCTCTTGGAAATAATGAAACTGTTTTAGTATGCTGAAGACTTGAAACTCTTTTAAATAAGGCAAGCTTTTGGATAGCTGTTACGTTCATATTAGTGAGTTCTTCAGAATATTTTCCAGGAGACTGTTGCAACAAACTACAGTCTGGTAATGAGGTAGCATTCATATCAGATGGCACTCATAGGACAGTAAATTATACAGAATCTCAGTGTAGAAGGACTGTATATGGAAAGTGTACAGCAGAAAAAGGTATTTTCACATAGGGGGCTTAAATAAGGTGTATGGTCTATTCAAGTCCTTTTAGGACCTTTCTTACCTACATGCATCCATCTGCATGTAAAAGAGGAGGGCAATTGAATACCAAATGAGAAAATACCTACCCTGTACTAAAAGCAAGACAAGATCCATAAGTAGGACAGTTGGGAAATACACCAGCCACCAGTCTGCTGCTGCTTCCTGTGAATGCCAGAATGTTCCTCAACACTGGGTAGCTGCTGCTTCTGCCTCACGTTATTCCCTGCTCCTCAGGGTTCGCTTGCCACTGAAACAAGGAGCGCCAGCATTACTTCTGCCTTTGACTCCGTGACGGTACCTCCCGCTTTTGATCCATGCATTTCTGCACTGTGTTATTAACAGTATTCAGTGAACTGTGGGGACTGCTGCAGTGCTCTTTCTACTAATTGCTTTCTTTATAATTACTAATACAGCAAATGAGAATATGGAGAATGTGTGACAGTCCACCAGTGGCCTTTTCTGTTCTTCATTTCCACTGCCATACGCACCAAGCTTCTTGACCTACCAGTCAAGTCCCTGACATCTTACAAGACTGAAGTAAAGTGCAGCTGAAGAGTTCAGGCTCTCATGTAATATGGGAGATTATTAAGCAGCCAGGACCCATTAAGGCCATTACTCAATAAACAAAGCTGAGATATTTTAATGCAGGCTGATGATCCATGCTTAGTGCACAGTCTTGTGAAAGCTGTAAAGCTGGCTGTCCTTAGATAAAACAAAAGCAGACACAGGCTTGTGAATAAAATATGGAAGCTTTTTAAACATGACCTACTGTTTTTTTCTTTCCTTTTGCTGGCTTTTTCACATCAGCCTGGTGAATGCTTACTATTATAAGTAGTTATTAGTAAATAATCAGTGTGTGCTATTATTCCAACCACAATGATGCGTTGGACACTCTCCCACACTCCTTGCCCTTTCTTACAGTCATCCTGCTGGAATGAAGAAAAACTGCAGTGTTTACTGATGCTGGGGAGCAGGTTGTGTCAGGCTCAGACCCTTTACTAATATATACCAGCCTAAAATTAAATTTACTGAATATATCCTTTTACCATGTAAAATGTAAAAGTGTGCCAGAGAAAGACGTGTGTGTGTATTTTCCAATTCTTTCCAGTACCAATTGTTATTCCCTATCTTCAAATTTTAGCAAGCTCAAATGTAATTGAAGGTATTATATGCATATTATTGTCATTAACTTAGTTGTTAGACTTTTAGATAAGCCTGTAAGGCTTAAAATAATTCAAAATTTTACCCTGCATTGTGGGAGTATTTTTTTTTTCCTTTTTGATGATCACTGGAAGACTGGTATCATACATTCATAACCTTGCTTGGTCCTGGTGAATTTTCCCTGTTTTTTCCCCTCTGTTGCATATTGCTGTATCAATTGTTCTTGTCATAATGCATGGTGTTCTACTCTGTCATATTCAAACCAGAGCATTCATTATGCAAAACTATATTTTAGAAGTGCTCTATACTGTTATGAAGATTTTTGTGACGTGTGAAAGCAAAAAATGTAACATTACTGAAAAACTGAGTGAGAGGGGAAAGAAATTTCCTCTTTGCAGCTGAAATCTCGGTGCTTAAGTCACTCACGACCTTCTCAAAATGGTTCAGAGAAAGACCTCTGTCAGCAAGGCACCGCCCCTTGTGCTTGGTGGGTCCCTGCTGAGTCAGGGCTCAAATAAGAGACTGTCACCAATCCAAAATGATAGCAGCCACAGTGCTTAAAAGCAGACCTTGCAGCTATCAAAGTTTGTTTCTTTCCCAGCGGTATTGTCTGATATTGTGTTGAGTTAGATCCTTTGAGTAGTTTCTTCACAATACTCTCAGTGGGAGGCAAAAGCCAGACATGAGTAGAAGCTGGTAATTACCATGGTCTGGCATTGCCCCAGGCACCCCTATACAAGAGCTTCAGGACTCTGGTGAAATTAAAAGGGGAATATTATAGTGGACAGAAGATATTTTACCTTGCATTTTTGCACCACTTCAAGATTAATAGAAGTGGAACGACAGGGAGGGGTTTCTTTCTTTGCAACCTGGGTAATGTCTCTACATTAGACAGCTGGGGGAGTTCGACAGCTGTTACATCTATGCATCAGTTATTCGGATTCCCTGATTGTTTGTGGGGGCCTTTCAACAGCACCAGGGGAAACAACAGCACATTAAGCAAAGAATACAGTTGTAAAACAATATAAAGAAGTAGAATGAAGGACTCATTGACAGCTGCAGGATCTGAAACTACTTTTAACTGATTTTTAAGGTGACTAGATTTCAAGTGGACAACAAAGCATCCCTTTAAAACTTAAATCTTGCTTCATTTCTGTGAGAGGGTGTGAAACTCAGTTATGTGAGATAAGAGTACACTGGGCTTCCTGGAAATCACTTAAGACCCTTGTAAATGTCCACTGGTGAAAGCATGAAAGCAGCAGTGTTCATATATTACTTTTATTTGCTTTTACAGCTAGCTTAATGAGCTCTGCTTTTAGACCAAGTTCCTGTCACACTGGTTTATAACTCTAGCTGGTGTGATGAGACATCAGCAGACAGGAAAATTGCTGGGCCGGTCTCTAGGCTAGGTACAATATTCTCAGTCCTGAGCAGCTGGAAGGCTCCTGGCATGTGCACAGCTGAGACAGATACAAAATATGAAGTTTGTATGATTGCTGCATATTTTGCAGGATTCCTGTGCTGCTGACACAGAACCATCCATTTTAGAAGGTGGCAAGCAGTTTGGTCTTTCAAGGAACAGCCACATTGCAGTTGCATTTGATGACACCAAAGTGAAAAACAGGTATGTTGTTTGTTTCAGCAATGAGTTTTGATGGAATAATGTCAAAATAAAACACCCCTCCTAATTCTCTTAAAGGCATCTCCCAAAACTATGGATATAATCTGAAAAAGATCATATCCCATGACTCATTAATTCCATTAAGGGAACCTAAAAATGTATTAAAGCATGAATTCTAGAAAATGAAATGCCCACCTAAGTAGCTCTCACAAAAACAATTTACCTCTTTGTTTGTAAAGGTTTCGGCACACACAGATCCCAGACTGATTTGCTAAAAACCAAACTGAATAATGGAACCAGGTTGTGCAACTGACTTCATAGATTGCTTTTTCAGAAGAAAGTTTTTTGTTCAGTAATGAATCGCCCAAACCAGGCCAGGAGACACTTCAGAGACAGAGTCTGAGAAGCGGGCATTTGCTTTATTCGGCGCGCCGGGTGTGTGGGGATTTCTCCGCCAAAACACACCCCGGTGCTCCCTACAACACAGTATTATGGGTTAAATTATGAATATTCATCCCATTCCTTGGGACAGGCGTGGTTATACAAATTATTTCTCGTAAGTCATTAGTATCAGTAGCATACGGGTCACGCATGCGCTGTGTGTCCTTGTGGTCGCACTGAGGAAGGCCTCTCCTCTTCCTCGGGGGTCTTTCTGATGAAGGCCAGTAGTCTTCCTCACAGTGTACTTTTCACCTTTTCTCTCTGGGCATGCATAGTCCTTTGAGGAATGATTCAGCAGTCTTTGAGATGGTCTTTGTCTCTTCTATCTTGACAAGATTAAGGCAAATTCGGTTTCTTAGGTTTTGTAATTAACATCTGCTGTCTGAACTAACATTTGCTGTCTCCCAATAGTTAACTTGTGCTTACATAAGTTAGCTATTGACTGCCCCTTTCTCAGTAACTTAATAATTTCCTTTAATAAGCAAAACTTCTTTCCACTTTCCTCCAATGGTTAATCAATCTTGCACAGTAAACAGGAATAATGACATTGCTACCCCAACGCATAACAATATGTACATATAGATGTTGACATGCAAAGGAATTCCATGAACTGTTCATAAAAATGCAGCTTTTTTCAATGGATTTGTGAAGTTAGAACTTGCTAGTTGTTTATTTTTGCTCTGAAGCACATGGCCACTAACAAATGTTCCATGTCACACCACTAAGCAATTTTGGTGCTTACAGTTTCCAAATCCATTAGCGTCACACTTATTTGTCCCTATAAAGATGTTGCCAGTACAACTTAGCATTAGAGAATCTAAATAATTTCTTTACAGGTTGTTTGCTGCAGAGGAGGTTCTCAACGTTACCATTCTGTCCAAGGGGTCAGCAGGTTTGCTCAGACAGCCTCATTTTCTCTTGGGAGAGATCAGTGTTTTATATCCTCATTGTAAACTCTTCTCTCTGCCTCTTTAAAAGTTTTGCAACCTGTCTTCAGGCAATACAACTCATTAGAAACTCAACATTTGCCAGCTGTCACTACAGCTCTCTCCTCTTTGTGAGCATTATGTGTGTGGATGATGGATAAAGCTGCTGGAATTTTACAAGTGCTGGGATTTTCTAGCTGCTACAGCTGCAGCTGAGAATTATATCTTGAAATTCTATGCCAAGATTGTAGTTTTGTATCTCCACAGCAAAGGAACTAATGAATGCTCACATGTCAGGGATCAAATACGTGTGAAATGCAATTTGCATGTAACCAAATTATTTTTCTTGAGCTCTAATGGGCAAGTAAAATTTGCCACTAACTGTATAAAATTCTTTTAGCAAAACACAAAAAGGTAAAGCAGATGAATTTGTCTAGTGCCTGACTGCAAATATCTTTTCCTTTGTTACTGTTTCCTGTTTGTTTGATTTCTAGGCTTACAATTGAATTTGAAGTCCGAACAACAGCTGATTCTGGCTTGCTGTTTTATATGGCCCGCATCAACCACGCTGATTTTGCTACAGTTCAGATAAAGAACGGTCTGCCTTACTTCAGTTATGATCTGGGGAGTGGGAACACCAGCACAGTGATTTCCAACAAAATAAATGATGGCCAGTGGCACCAGGTATAATAGTCTCTAATTCTAAATTATTCTCTGTAATGGTAAGAGTGAGCTTTGTTTTGCCTTAAGATATTTGCAAAATGTAGTCCACACAAGCCAAACTTTACAACTAGGATTCTGGGGGGAAAAAAATCATCTAGCAAAATTTGTGTCAGATGCACTGGTACACCGAACTTTATCCTTCAGGAAACACATATTTCTGAACATATTTAAAATATGACCAATGTAAAGTAAAGAACTGAAGAAAATGTTCCTTCCTGCTTAATAGGTCTCATGTGAGTATCAGCTCACGATGATGGAATACATCATTAAAACCAGTTGTTTCTACATTAATAATGTCATTGTTAAGTCAGAGTGCTAAGAACAAAAGGAAAAAAAAATAACATGTAAGTAAACCTTCCCTGGATTATTAATCCAGTAGGGAATAAATATGATATTCATGGGTGTATTTGGCAGCACCTTCTGTGACTTTATGAGAAGGAGCATTATATGCAATGTCTGTGGCATTTGGATACTAAGGGAAGGAATAATATCACAACGATGAAATTTACTATTTACTGGGCCAAGGACACCAAACACACAGTATATTCATTAGGTGACATGCTGGAAGGCACCATTAAAGACAGAGAAGAAAAGTATACATGTAACTATGTGTTGAAATTTATATACTATAAGTTACATTGAATTTTATGCAGATATTTAGAAATTCAGCATCCACATCTCATCCCCAAATGAGAAAAAAATCTAATTGCATTTTCTCTTACACTTTAATTGCCTCATTCCAACTCTGTGCTCCAGGAATTTTATTTTCACGAGATTTTTAGTCATGAACTTTTTGGTGATAGCAACTGTTCTACACCAAGGTATTTCATAAAGGGAAAAAATGAAGTTGTAGTAATCATTTATCTCTTTCATATAATGCCTGGGAGCACTGGCAGTAGACCAAGGCCCCATTCTGCTGCTCCCTCTGTACATGCAGAAGAGATGCTTTTGCTTCTTTAGCCATTTTCTCTTTATTCTAAGAGAACTAAATGGAGCATATATTTCTTAATGGAAGACTCTGCTCTTTGGGCATACAGCTTGGCACTCCACAAGAGAGGGCCTCTTTGTGTAGATCCTGTTTCTATAGCAGAGAATGGAGACAAAGTCATGGTTCCCAAAAAGCACAAAAAATTGTTGAGAAGAGGGGAGGAGGGAAGACAGTGTTTTTAGGAAGAGGCCACAGTTTTTGTTTCTAAGAAAGCAGGGGCTTCTCCTTAAAATAATCCTTTTAGTGACAACCTTTTTTCCATTTGGAATGACTTAGGTTCAAACATTTCCATCAGGCCCATAGAAGCCACTTGGTGCTGCTGCTATCTTGTCTGTTTAGCTCCTCTATAAGAAAGTCTGTTCCCAGTTCCTGTCACACTCACCTAATCTTCCTTCTGCCCAAGGTGTAGTTATCCATCTCAAATGTACAGTTGCCTGTAAACACCAAGTTCAGGCCCTCACCTTCAGGCCACCCTTGTCAATGTCCAGTCATTCTCACTGCATGACAGGTATGATGCCACCCTGGAGCAGAAGCAACAATGTTAAAAGAAAAGTCAAAAAATGCTGTTTGTCTCTCTTTGCTACTCTGGTGAGCCAACTACTGTGCTGTTTAGAAATCTGCTAACATGCATGATGCATTTTGCATTTATCCCTTTTTTTATGCAGAACCATTATTATACTGATTTGTACAGATTTCAGTACAAACTTTTGGAAATACATTGGCCTAGAATTTCCTCAGCTCTTCAGCAACTGCACTCCCTCCATGCAATTCACAGTCCATTTGTCTGAACAGAAGCCATAATACCAAGAGAATAGTTGGTATTATATTTACTCTAACATGAACTATGATCTGAGGCATGTCCAAGCTAGTGGAATCATAAACTCAATATTGTCTGCAAACATGTGCTGCTATAAAGATTTGCAACCAGTGCCATAACATTCAGCATTTATTCTGAAGTACTTATCTATTCTCAGTACTTAAAATTGCTGTCTGATTCCAGGAAAAAAAAAAGATACTGTGCCGTGCTGTTATAACATAACAATGAAGCATTTTAAAGGAATCTCAAGTCTTTTCAGTAATTCTAATAAATAATTGTCATGATGCCTCCTGACCCAGATGTCAACAACACATAGTCAGATGTTGGCACAAAACCTTGCTCAGGAGCTTTGTTCCATAAATATTATCCAAAGTTGCTGCCATGGTACTTCTGTAACCACTCCTACTACTTTCTCATGTATTGTTATATATTTTGGACTGTAAGACTAGTTACAATCTGGAAATGCTTGGTTGTCAGAAAACTATCTGTAAATGTATTGCATTTTTTTATCTTTCTAGATTAAAGTAAGTCGAATAAAGCAAGAAGGAAACCTCATAGTAGATGATGTTTCTAACAGTACTGTGAGCCCCAAGAAGGCCGATATACTGGATGTTGTAGGAATGCTGTATGTGGGAGGACTGCCCATTAACTACACAACCAGGAGAATTGGTCCAGTAAGCAATTTTGTTTAAGTTACCTACACGCCTTAAGTATGTCTTGATTGGTACCAATGTATTCCAGTTTTATTTTGTCTTGCTTTTCCCTCGGACTGCTCAAGAATATGGATAAAATGGACCTTAGTGGAGGTACACAACATTCTTTCAGTGGAAAGATCTGACTCGGAATCCAGTTAATGCAGAAAAAAAAAAATAGGAATAGCAGAGTTGTTTACTGGTTTGGAAAAGCAGAAAGTTCCATACACTTGTATCCACTTGGATCACTGCACAGCTAGAGTGTAGGTTCCTGCGTACCGCTTGCCCTTTCTCTTGGCTGTAATTAATCTGGCAGCAAATGCTAATAAACAGTGAAAGGATCTCCTAGAAGGAGCAGCAGAAGCCAAAATTGCCCCGGAAAAAGTACCCAGTAGTACTACTGCTTACTGTAATAATCGGTTTTGTGTTGCTATTACTAAAAGAGAAGAGAGTGTGTTTTGAAGGAAGGCCATGAAAATTCTGTTGTCCTCTTTCTGTTTCCAAATTAAATGTACATATATCAATTTATCACTGTTTTGGTTCAAATGCCCAGCTTCCTTGCTGACATGGAAGATGACAGAGAGCCCAGGGAAATAAATATAATTTTGGCCTAAATTTTTTAGAGTTAACTAAGAACACCATATTCTCTCACCCAGACCATTTACTGCATCTATCTGCACAACTCCATGCCAGTCATCTCACCAATGCACTTCCAACCTCCCAAGATACACCAGTGTCAGAATGGGAGAAAAACCTCTTCCACGCTTTCTTTTGCTCTCTGTGCAGAAGGTTGTTTCAAAGCAGAAGCCAGAACTTGAGTGAATTTAATTGCAGCAAACAACAAATTCAGCATCTAGCACAGCACAATTCAGACACAAAAAATGGAATGTCAGTAGGAGCTATGTCTGGGTTCATCCAGGGTAGATACAGAGAATCCATAAAGAGGAGGCAAAAAAAAAAAAATCTGGTAAGGAAACAAAACAGACTCCCAAAGAAGCTGCACATGAGTAAATACCATTGTACCAAGATGTTTATGGAATGGAAAATATCAGTCTACAGACAAGCAAGGGTCCCCTTCTTTGCGTGGACGAAATAAGTACAGAAAAGGAATTGCTGCATCCTGCTTAAGTCCCTGTATTGACTGATGGGACTGATAGGGAATGAAGGGGATGAGTAACCACTCTACATCTGAAAGTTGTATTCTATAAAGAGAACTGACCTGTAAGATCATGTTTCTTAATAAATAATAGATTGTGCAGAAAGCCCAAACTGAGGCAAATCTACTGATCATTTGGATTTACCAATGCAAATCTGAGGCACTGAAAACCAACACCAATACTTAACTACCCACAACATATAATTCCTAGTAGTATCAAATTATGCTCTTTGAAATATATCTGCAATTTACAAATATTTATCTAAGGAGAAAGATAACACTAAGTCCTCACCTATTGCTGTTTGTCAGAGGTAATGGAGGGAACCCGTGCAGATAAATGGCTCAGTCTGGCAATAACAGTCATGTCAGGTCCTGACAGTCTTATGTGCTTTGGGATTCAAATGAAGCTGTGACTTCAAATGTCATGTAAAAACCAGTGCTTGCCTTCCAGCCATGTTCAGTAAAATACACCACGATGTATGAGACAGGGCTGTGTTGTAGCTTCATGTAGAGGCTCTGAAGCAAACCAAGTTGAAAGGATGTGTTAGGACTTTCTTCTAAACACACATTAGCATTTTTAGACAGTAATCCATTATGTAACCATAGGTCAGTTGGCTTCCTTTTCAGTGTAGAAGACTGATACCCGCTTCTTTAGCTTCAGGAGATGTCACATTTTAAGCAGTCAAAACTCTGCTTTCAGCAAAAGAGGTCATCTTACCTGTTACCATGCTAGAGTATTACCAGATCTGCTTTTCCATAGGGAAGAGAAAATTGTAAATTTAGAGAATGTTATTGAATTGTCTACAAATCTTGCATTTCTATGATTTATTCTTGCAGTGAAGATTTGTTTTGTTTTCTGGCCTTTCTCTTTTTTGATAACAAAACTTGTTGATCTGGAGATGACTTTTACTTAGAAATTAGGTCTATTTATGAAGAATCTGACAGAAAGCATTGTTCAGCTCAGAACTGAGTTTATTCACTGATATTGCTCAAGTTCTCATGAAAATATTGTAAGGTGTATTTAGCTGTAATAAGCTGTATAATTTCACAGTACATACAGCTTTGGTTTACAAGAAAATAACTTCTTGGAAATTCTTTCCAATTACGAGTCAGAATATTGTTAGAGGAGGTAGTGTGCAGAGTCAAGAGTTCTCTCTGCAGGTGTGCCTTTATCCTTTTTGTATTTGTACATATTTCTAGGCTGAATTTTATACAGTGATGTTTATTTTCCTCCTTTCTACTGCACTGCTTATGAATATATCTTCTTCTTCTTCCTCAAAGTACATGTTCTATCCTTTTCCTCTCTCCCACCGGGATCAGGGATAGATTTTCCTAAATCTTTAAGTCAAAGATCAAAGCCTCTGTCTGAATCTGAGAACGAAAATTCAGCTTCTGCAGACCTTGGAGGGAAAAAGGGAGGAAGAGCTCTGGAGGAGATGCCAGTGTCTTTCAGAGGTCCCACTGGGATACCCTGGTCACACCCAGAGCAGCACCTGCCCCAGGCAGGATTGTGGCTACTCAAACCACCGTTCTGAGTGTGCCCAGGCCATCCTCTGGGGGTCACAGTCATGTGTGCCCAGTGCAGAAGCCAAACTGGAGCTGCAGTTTGCTACCCTGCACAGGAGCCTCCATAGACCTGGGCACATTCCCCGCCTCCACCTGCCTCTCTAGCCAGCTGAGTGGCCCTGATCACTGCAGTCATCAGATATGTGCAGTCAAGGGCCTTTACATAGGGGCTTTGTTCATTTTAGTAGCGATGTTACCTGCATTACCTCTGTCTTACCATGCAACATTAGGCCCACAGTAAAGTGATTAAAGGAAGGAAAAAAGAAAACCCACCTAGTAAAATTACCAGCAGCCCAGAGAACTATAGCCGCTATCTTCATCTACTTGCAAACCCCATAACCTAGTCAATTAAAAAGGCAAAGTATAGGCCATTAAATTCCTGCATTGCTGATGTAATTTGCTATCTTTCATTATGCGGTGTATTATTTTATGTCCCCTCCATTAAGCCAAATAGATGTGACTCAGATCACATCCCTGAAAAGTAATGTAATTCATCCTCAGTACGACTAAGAGTAGATTCCAATTACAATCAGATATTAAGGATTAGCTACGTAAAATTCAAGTTTTATTCAGCTCCATAAATCCAGCAGAGAAGCAGAGAAAACACACTCATTGATTGCATACTTTAGGCTTGCTTCTCATAGTTTTACATTTTGTTTGAAATATTGGCTGCAGGTCCTCCATAGCATTGATGGCTGCATCAGGAATTTTCAAATGACAGAATCACCTGTTGATCTGGATAATCCAACTTCCAGCTTCAATGTTGGAAAATGCTTTGTCACTGCACAGAAGGGAACGTACTTCGATGGAACAGGCTTTGCCAAAACAGGTAATGAACAACAATTCTGGTGATTGTCAAAGAACAGAGAAAGAGGAGATTCTGCTTTCAGAAACTCCAAGTGTTACCTAAGTCCTGTAAACTTAGGGAAAGTGAGACCAATACGTGAAATTCTTGCTGATCATTTTTAGTTATCTCACCTATGGAGACACTATATGACTTCTTAACAAGGTCTTGCACTAAGCATAATTGCCATAAAAGTTATTTACATGGTTTCACATGAAATGGAGTGCATTAACAATGCTGAGTTAGTTACTTTGCCGTACTCTCAGTACAGTTTATGTGATGATTATTAGGAATAATGTATTAGATGCTTATCTTCATTTTATTATGCTTCCTCTTTTCTCTCCAAGTCGGTGCATACAGAGTGGGAACAGACCTGCTCATGGAATTTGAATTCCGTACAACACGAATGAACGGTGTTCTCCTAGGAGTCAGCAGCCAGAAAATGGATGGGCTTGGCATCGAATTAGTAGGTGGAAAAGTGAGTAGCAAAGCAGTTTTGTCTCTTCATAACGACTGATTTTAGACAGCACAGGTAGTTTAAATGCAGGGTTACTACCCCAATCTCAAGGTGTCTTAAACAATATCAGGGCTCTGGAAGGAGAGCAACACTTGCAACTTTCCATACATCTAGAGGCTCTTTCACTTTTAAAAGATACTTTAAAAGATTCTGTAACACCTGAGTCTCCTAAAACTGCAACATCAGGTCTTAAATTAGTGACCATATTAGAAGTTTTGAGGAAAAGCTTTGTCATTAATAATACTAGTTTCTTGTGGATATCTTTTAATTCACGGTTTGGAAAACCAGTCATTATTCTGTCACTATAGAGATTTTGGAGGGGTGTAAAGCACCCTAAAACTAAGACCAAAAAAAATGCGAAAATGGCAACTTAGAAAGTAATTTTGCATATTTCCACTTGTGTTTAGCTCAGCAATAGAACCCAGATTCCAGTAGGACAACAATCCACATAGAGTCTGGAACTAACTTAAAGCTTTGGTGTGTACAGTCAAAACCATGTTGACTGCAAACAAAACAAACAAACAAAAACAACTGGACTGTTTTGAAAACTGGCTGACGTCCATGCCATGCTTTTCAGGTGATGTTTCACGTTGACAATGGTGCAGGCCGATTCTCTGCTGTCTATGAGCCGGACGCACCAGGCAGCCTCTGTGATGGACAGTGGCACAAGGTTCTTGCAAACAAGATGAAACACCGCTTGGAGCTGACTGTGGATGGCAGACAGGTGGAGACTGACAGCCCAAACAGGGCCTCGACCTCGGCAGACACAAACGACCCTCTCTTTGTCGGAGGTTATCCTGGTGAGTGTGCAACACACAAATTATGCTTTACTTATGCTCCAGTAATGCTGCCTTGGTAATGGCTTAAATGTAATTAGGACTAGTGTGCTAAAGATGATGGGTAAGACAGGCCTAGTTTGTATCAGTTGGTGTGGATGCTCATTTCTGCATTCAGCTGCATTTCAGAACAAGACGTTCTGCAACAAGAGACTCTCACAGATACCCCTGTCCCATTTCAAAGGCAGGCACTGTCACAGGGGATCAGACAGACTTTCTGCCTTCTGCTGCTCACACGTACACAGCCTCCCTCTTAAAACTTTCTGTTTAGTAACAGCATAATAGTTATGTTGCAATAGTAACAGCATTTGGCATATTTAAATTTAACTTAAGAACAGCAAATTTGAACCAAAGAATGTATATATGCCCTTGAGGGGGCAGGACATTATGTGTGTAAATCAGCCTGTAAAACCTGAGGAACCAAGGAATAAGAGCAACAGCTTGCACAGTGAGGTAAGAAGACACCATCTCTTTCTAATTAATTCCTTTGCTTGTGGTCTGCTGGGTTTTAAAGGAAAAAAACCCATAATCTACATTTGCTAATCAATATTCTGGAAGCCCTCAAGAAAACTTGCTTTATGCAGAGGTAGTTGAACAGAATCAAGAATTGGGCTGAGCTCTGCAGCTGACTTCATCTTCCACTAAGCTGATAATGAAAGCTAGTTTTTATCTCTTCATAGACAGTCAATAAATTTTCCAACAGCAGTTTACTTCCTGAAAATACAGTTAATATGTTTCAAAGTACCAATTTTGCTGCATTTATAATAAATTTTCCCTCTAGCTTGCAAACCAAAAAGCAAAGTATGTTTGCCATATGTGTCTGCTCTAGTGCATACTGAGGTCAGTGGCAAGACACCTCTGAGTTAGTCAGTTCCTAAATTATTTTCTGGAAGTTGCTTTTTCCCCCATTCTAATGTGTGATACAGTGCATTAAAAAAGCCTTCTCTCTCAAGCTTTGGAACATGTAAAAAATTGTCCTTGGAACTGAGATATGAGAGTTGTACTTCAGTCACAATGACTACCAATAAAGACCAAAAATTTTGCGCCAGAAGGAAAACAGCTTTGTGGCGGCCTTTTTATAACAAAACAAGATTCTAGCATGGGAGCCAGCACTGAAGAAACACTGCAGATGGAGTTAATATCTCATTCTGGACTGGGTGTCAAGAGCAGAGACACAAATTGCAATAACACAGCGATCTGTACAAAACAAGCCTACACTTACATCATGTTGAAGGGACATTCGTGAGTTCAGCCACGTGGCAAGTTAAGAAATTATTTAATAAACCTACTGCACGTGTAAACACTTCAGTCCTCTTTTGCTGTCTAGTCTAGCTCATCCAGGATTTGTTTTAACATTCCCAATACCTAGACAGCTGCATCACAAATTTTAACCACAGTATGATGGGATTTTGTAACATTAGTAAGTATTTGTATTTTCCAGTCCTCTTGAAGCTTCTCCTGGCTGCATAAATAGTGCAAAACAGTTGTAAACCAGCTAGAATTAGCTGATGGAGAATTTTCTGTGTAGAGAAAATTTTCACCACCATAGTGTGGACAGGAATATAGATTCCTGGCTACCCATAAAAGCTAGCATTCATCTCCTGGTATCACTCTTCTCTATGCAAGGAGAGACAGATGGATTCAGCCATCTTATCCTCTGTGAAACACAATAATGCTATGGCCAGACAGTCTTTACAAGTGTAAAGTTACTTCTGCAACTCTTACTTTATTAATCACATAGATTTGTATCAAAGTGCATGCCTGTAGCCACTTTTTCACTTGGAAGAAAACTGAGAAACAAGTTAAGCCACGAATTTCAAGCAGTTGAGAGAAATATTTCCAGCTTCCCAGTCAAACCACCCTCACTTCCATCCCCTCCTTCCTTAGTGGAAGAGATGTACTCCAACCCCTGGCTTTACTATCAGCAAGGAATAAAAAGAACCTTGAAAACTGTCAAAACCAGTCTGTAAATGACATCTGAAATCCATCCTGAGGAACTGGCTTTCTTGTGATGTTAGGACTGAGAATTGCGTCCTTTTTGGCCTTTTTTCCCTTTATTACTCTATGGATAAATAGCTCAAGAAGCTGAATATCTGTGGAGCAGAATGTGTGTATTGTACACCATTTGTAGGTAGCAAGCTGCATACATGGGTTACAATGGCAGTTTGTATGTGTTCGGATTCTGCCACTGTCATAGCAGGATGGAAAAAGGAAAGAAGTCTGGGTTGTTATCTAACATAAGCATTCTTGACATTCACTCATAGTGTTTGTAATTTTTTAATAATAAATATATACAGCAAATAAAACATTCATGTGTTGCTGGGGATATCTGTTCTCATGCAAGACTCTCAAAGAACAAAATTATCAACTCAAACGAAGGTAATTCCTTTTTATTTTTTTCCCTCCTTCAGATGGTGTGACCCAGTTTGGGCTGACGACTAATATCCGTTTTAAAGGATGTATTCGATTTCTGAAGCTCACCAAGGGTACTGCAAAACCTCAAGATATTAACTTTAGCAAAGCTTTGGAGCTGAAGGGTGTCCAGCCACTGTCATGCCCTGCAGACTGACTGTCATTCAGCCAGTATGGGTCTGTTTATATAAGCACCTCAGATTAAAAAAAAAAATCTATATCTACATTGCATTCATAATAAAATGGTTTTTGTGCAAGTATTTGAGTAGTGTTTGTGGTATATTCCAATGGCTATTTCCATGTACCTCCCAGGAATGCATGCACTAATCCCTTCCCCCAATCCCTTCTCCCTCCCCTAAGGGAGTAGAACAGTAATTTTTATCTATCTCTTTCCTTATAGCTTCAAATGGAAATGTTTCATCATTCTTGAGTCAGACCACATATTATGCAGATTGTTCCTTTTCTATGGAAAACAGAATCACAAAATATCTCATGTTGGAAGGGAACCATAAGGATCATTAAGTCCAACTCTTTGAAATGGTCCCTAAATGCTTTTGGTGAGGTAGATCTCTAAACTTGTATTCTTCTACAATTCTAAATACAATGCACTTGTGTGCATGCACAACTTTATCCTTCATTAGCATATTAACTTGCTTCAAAAATTATGCTTTGGTCACACCCAGGAGCTTTTAGAAAACTCTTCTGATCATAGTATTTCCCATGAAGTTTCACTGAGAAATTAAACACTTTATGTGGTCTGTATGGCTGCTCTCATGCTATAGCTGGGGAACCAAGTACAGGAAGGAAAATGTTGGTACTTAGTTAATTTATTTGGGATTATTGATGAAAATACGTTGCACCTAAAATCCCAGCTATATCACTTGAACAGCATTGAATTTTAACAGAGGTTATGTTGTTTGGTGTTGGGACACTGAGTCTCTAATGGAGGGAGTAGAACTGGTTCTATTACTTACCTCAAAATACAGTTTTAAATTATCCTTAATAAATAAAGTTTGACATTCCTGCTCTCTCCCACATGATACTGAAGTTACACATAGCAAAAATCACAAACCAGGTTTCTAAAGGAAGATGAAATCTTGACACTTGGAGCAGAATAGAGGTGAAGCAGGAGCATTCCAGAGATTATTAGCCTAACACCTACTACTGATCTCTGCTATTATTTATTAATGAAATTCTTAGCATAAAAGCAGCTTCCAAGGTTCAACTCTACTGCTTCTGCTTGATGTTGTCAGTTTGTGAGGAATACTGAATGCAGAAGCCACCCCAAATCTTCCTTAAATAAAATTTATAGTGCTGTGTGGATAGCAGTTTAAATAGATAGGGAGAGGAAAGTCGCTTCCTAGATTCTTTCTAAAATGCCAAATCCTAGTGATCTTCCTCGTGCTTTGCATGTCTTAGAGGACTATGAAATCATCACTGAAGTGTGGATTATGTTTTCTGTGGATTGTTTCAAGTTGTTAAACTGTAGTTTTGCAAAGGTTGTGATCGGACATGCAGAACAGCTGCTGTACGAACATAGGAAAACCTACCTACGCAAAAGAAAAAAATACAACAGAAAAACCCCTGGCAGTAAAGTATTGCTCAACCATGCAATTAAATGAAAAAGGTTTTTTAAATTATTTTGTTCTGCCCACAAAGAGCCTTGAATACATATTTTCAGAATTTCTGACATTACTAAAAGAAAGGCAGCTGCAAAATTTGTGCATAGGCTAGCTGCAAAATTTGTGCTTGCCAGCCAGCACTCCTGCAGGAGTGCTTTGTATTTTACAAAAGGCCTTTTTGGCATACAATGTTTCTTTAAACTGCCATGGGAGAAAAAAAAACCTTTACACTGGGAAAGTGCATTAAAGAGATGGTAATAAATATGTATACTGGCACTCTAACGGTTTGGGGAGTCTACATCAATCGGATACACCTGAAGAAAAACATCTTAACTCCTGTGAAGTCTTGAAGTAATTGCCTTCAGCAAGTATTCTAGTTTTAGTTGCAACTGGCCCTTAATGTTAAGAAATGTTAATGGCTGTGCAGTGCTACCCACGTTCAAAGTGCTAAGAATTAGTAAAGCATGCATTTGTCTCTGAAAGAGCCTAATTATTGGACATGTACTGTCTAACTTCTACATGGTTGTGCTTCTAACAAGCACACTGTAAAAAATTCATGTGTTACTCTTTATGCCTCATGTATTTACCTATTCTCATGCCTATAAAATTTCAGGATGGTTTGAGCAGCTCAAGAAAAGCAGGCCGTAACACTTCGAATACAGTTGAGTATTTCCAAAAGTCTTAAAAAATATGAACAAATGAAGCCCCAAGACAACGTTATTGGTACGGATTTCTCACAACACACAACAGCCGATTGTTGGCCCACTACACTACCTAGGCATATTTCCGAGCCTCTAGATTCTGTTCAATGTGTTGGATTCTTTTTTAACCCAGACTTGTGCAAAGGTTTTGGGGTTGGTTTTGGTGGGTTTTGGGGGGTGGACTTGAAGACACAGGGGAAATTCGAACAATTGAACCTAGAGCTCCATGAGTTAAACCATGCCCAGCCTCAGAGGCAGGAAATTGCCACTGCTCTGCTCAGTGCTGCATCAGCAATGGTCTTGCACATAAATATGTCTTTGCCTTTGAAACAATTACTGGAGTTTCTGAATAAAAGAAGTGGAATGGGAAAAAAGGAAAAGAGAGGCCTTTATGTTCTTAGCTCTGTTGAATTATTTCTCTCTTGCGTGACCTTCCAGGAATGCGTGGGACACAGCAAAAACAATGAAACAATGCACATTATTACATTTCTTGAACTTTCAAGTGGAAAAAATCAACCATCTGCTGTCCTCTGCTAAAGGAAATACAGTCAGTAGGCTGAAACAACAGCTACTTCAGCAAATACACAAGCTAAAAGGAAACAGAAAAACCTGACTAATTTGTTTTCATAGATCAGTGAGTGGATGCACCAAGTACTGTTAGTAAAGCTTTCTGCCTTTGAAGATTCAGCAGAGCATCTGGGAATGATCCCAGCTCCCTGTTACTCCCTTTGCCATACAAGAGATTAATAGATTGTCAGATTCCAGATAAAGACTAAAATTGCCTGAAACCAGCAGGTTGTGAGCTCCAGAGCCATATGCAACTGCTGGAGATTATGCTACTGGTGACTGTGCTGGGAACAGTGCAATAGCTTTCTAATTCAAGATTCCACACTAATACACATCTACAAAGCACAAGTATTTAAAACCTTATTTTGGTGGATATTTTGCATACAGAAATTTTTACTGCCTTTTTTTTTTCCCCCTCACACTTTAAATACTCTGCTGCTAAACTTCAAAACAAAAAATTCACATCCAGGTGTTTTTAAAATTGTGTTAAAATTGATCTTGTTGAGTGTTGCCACTTTTAGGAGTTTATGATGAGCAGTCACTCTGAACGAGACAAATCCCTCATCATTTAGGCCAGCTACTATGTTGAAAAAAGCTATGTTTTCAATTTTAAATAGAAGCAGTTCTCAAACTCTTTGCAAAGAATAATTTCCTTTTTCATTCTATTAAATCATACTTTCAGCTCTTTATAGAAGCTTATAAAGAGAACATTTTTCTGGCTTAGAATTTTTCATTAGAATGAACGAGAAAAACTTCAAATGCTAAAAAACCCAAACCATTTCTCCCATCTCTCTTTTATCATAGAAACCAACAGGAATGTCAGTTTTAGGCCTTACCTTGTTCAGCATCTGGGCAGTCTCAGATGTCTGCTGAGGGGTTTCTCAGTACGTGCAAGTTAAACTTTTTACTGACTTGTTTCTGACCAACAAGAAAAGCGTACTCTGTACTGTTCATAAGAACACATCTACTGAAGGACCACCAAAAGTTTCCACATAGACACCAGTTTTTAAGCTTTTAAGAAGACCTTGCAGTTTTCAGCTAGGATTTTATGAAAGCAAATAAAACTCTTCTAAAAATACCCTCAATGGTTCTTTAGCTTTTTTTTTCTTTTTATCATCTGCATTTCCTAATGACAAAAGTCTACCAGTTCTTCAGTCATCCATCATGTCTTAGAGCTTACACATAAGCTGAGCTTCTGCTGTAAATATATAGAAGGGATTATCACTTCCACCGGTTCATGCTTCATACATAGACACAAAACCATACAGACCTTTCTTCAAAGTAATTTCTTGAATACACTGCTAATATGTCATGCCATGAAATTGAAACAAGACCCCAGATTATTCAGATCAAGTTATATATTTCTATGTGTTACTTTTCATACTCAAGAGTACAAATAATTCCTTTGGGTACCTGAAGTCACAGGTAATTCCCAATATGATCCACCTATTTCAACTCAAAAAAAAAAAACCTTTCCTGCTCAAATTTAGTGGGCAACATAGCATAAAATGACAGCACTTCAGAAACTAAAATATCTAATTTAAGCAAAAAAAGAAAACCCTAGGGAAAAATCTCCAGCCAGTCAGTGCTCTCATACATTTTTAATGCTCCCATAGGGCCAACATCATTCTTTACCCCAAATCTAACACCTATCTTACAATTTTCACTTGAATATGGACTTGACTCTTCACTTATTTTGAAGAGAACTGCACAAAACTCTCCTAGTGCTAAAGTTCCCTCCTTTTACCCCATCTTTCTAAAATGTTTGAGTACAAAATTAAACTGATGGTTCCTGCCTGCCCAGCATTTATCACTCTGTAATGAAGATAATAATGAAAGTAGGTGTCTAGAATTTCAAAGACAGTTTTTTATGATATACAGTATTATGAAAAATTCTGCAAGGCTGAATAATCTGCTGTGACATCTCCCCTTTTAAATATAATTTATTTTGAAAACTTTGGTTCTTCTAGTTGGCGTGAGCAAGGAAGGATGACTGGCAGTTGAGGCCCTAGAGTAACTACATTTCCTATGGTTTTCTTCATTATGATTCTGTACTGCAATACGACATGAATTTGATTTAAACAGCCAAAGGCCTCCCTCTTTCACTGAGTTTCATGTCAACAGAATGGCTCTCTGGGAGATGAAAAACTGCCCATCTCTCTGAATTGAGGGAACGAAGCATATAGAGTGACGTAGATTCCTATGACCCCAGGGGCAGAGGGTTACGTGGAATAAACCAGGGCCCTTTTCTCCACAACTTTGAATTATGTGAAGTTAGAGTCATCTTAAGCACTGAGATGCCTGGCCTAAGACAGCAGAGAATGATACCTCTACAGTTTGCAACAGTTTACACCACTTGAAGATCCAGGAAAGATGCAAATATTGCAGGTTATTCTAGTATTTTTTATTTAGCACCTGTTCAAGCAACAGCTCTATTTCATTCCTTATTTAAAGATTCTGAGTTTGTGTTATATTTGCTTAAGGCAAAGTCATTGCTACTCTTATTTTTTTCTTGGCTTGTTCTTTGTCTGCCTTGTGGACAATTATGTTGAGAGGAGAGTAAACATTCAGCTGGAAAAAAATATTGCTGCTTAGAAAACAAATGATGTGGTGCCAAACTGTTACACCCACCAGACTAGAGTTTCTACTTCAAATGACCACAGGAAACTACAGGCTGTCCTTCACTGTGTCTTCACTGTGGCAAATGCCACCTCCAGAGCTCTTCTGGCCCCTACTGCCCCAGAATCTAAATGATGAGCCTGATCCACCAACTGGCATAGCGGGGCTGCATGGGCTGACTCTGCCAGCGACCAATAAGCAGCAAACTTTGTTCACTGCAGAAGCTGCAGACAGGCCTGCTGCCACCCTGGGTGTTCTGTTTCACTTACTGTCACTGCTAAAACCTTTCTTCCCAATTAGACTTGGTGGCTCTGCTGCAATCTGCTACAGCACCCAGAATTCGGGTTACTTTTGATGGAACACAGCAGAACCCCAGCTTAGTGAAAAGCTTCCAGACCCAGGTAATATCAAACATTACTATCTACTTTCCTTTTCTACCAAAAAAAAAAAGCCCACCCAACACCTGAAGTCAGTAGACCCGAGCTGCAAGCACAACCTCTTACATCTTTCTCACAAAGCTGCAGCATTAAGAAAGGGAAAAATAAAGCTTGCAGGTGTATTCCCTCAAGCCCATTTCTTTCTGTTAATGGCTGCATTATTGCTACTATTCAGTCCATTTTGACAATCTGAACAAATACCCCCATGAAGTAATAGGAGGTTTAACAAAGGGGATGAATTTGGCTTGAAAAGCTCATTAGATTTGTTGAGAATCCACTGATACTGAGTTAAGTAGGAAAATCTAAGTAACTTCTTGACTGCTCTTAAAAAACCACTGCCTTGTGCAAAGTCTCAAGGTCAAAGGGCCAGGGTCTAGTTAATACTCTGCTGCATCTCCTCCAGGCCATGGACAGCTGGGCAGAAGAGTGAACTCCCCAGACAAAATCTACTTGCAACAGGGGTTGCCCTAAATTATAAAACCCAGCTTTCACCCGATGCTGTGTACAGCTGGTGCACACTGAAGGAAAAGGTTACGACATGCAAAACACTGAAATCACATCTCCAAACGAGAGTAGCATTCGTGCAGCCAAAAGGACAGCGGTGAAATAAGCAGGTCAGGAATGTCGTTACAGCAGGGCAGAGAAACAGGTTGCTACAGATAGGAGTAATTGATCTGCAAATCTGCACCAGGGTCAGATACAAAACGGCTCACTCTGGTTTGCTTCTGGCTTTTCTTATGTAAATGAAAGAATGTAAAAAAAAAAATACAAAAAATTCTACTCATTGTGTCTGCATATTTTTGACTGTTTACTCTCCTGAAGATTACAACTATTCAACAAGCAGTTAATGGTTATGGGTCTAAGCAGGTTTTTCAACAGTGTTTCTAAACTACTGTGGGCCAAAAAATTCAAGGCTGTTTTTTACGCTATTGATTTACTTATTAGCCATCCTACTAAGGGAGAACAGGGAGGGAAAAAACCCCTATGTCCAGACATTACAGTTGAAAATTCAAAGTAAAGACAGCAGCATTGCTTTCTAGTTGCATTCAAGAAGGATTAAGCAGTCATCACTGATCAAAATCCACCATACCCACTTTAAACCTGACAGGTAAGGTTTAAAGAGACACAGTAACCTCGATGTTCATCCATACCACAGCTCTAAGGCCAAGTTTGTGAGGTGCTACTACGTTCAGTGCAAGACTGAGGCAAGTTGTGCTTGGCCACAGTGCACAAGCACACCGTTGTATACGTTGTCCATAAGGTATCTGCTATTTTAAGCCTCTAAGCAGTTTTATAAACTGAACTGCAGCAGGAGTGTGCTTTCAAACACCAGCTGGCAGTGGCATGTTGGGTTGTGAAGTCTCTAAATTGTGATTCCATAAAAGACATTGGATGTTGCTGCTGCTTAGAAACTGTTAAAAGGACTAGAACAGATGGAGAATTAAGTTTACCATTTAGCTGCCTAGTTCATGGACGGTCTTCTGTTCCCTGCTTTTGAAACTAAAAAATTTTACATTTTAGCTGGCCTTTCTCTTTTCCACGGTGTTTTTAATAAACCATTTTTCTTTGTAATATTCTGCTTTTTGGTATACAAAAACTGACAGTTTTGTCTGGTAGTATTTTGCACTGATAATCAGATAATCAGTCACCTTAAGAATATCGACAGGTTTCTTTCTTTACAGATATAGCATATTTTCAAAATTTAAAAAAATCTTAATTACAAATCAAAAACTGTTTTTCTACCTGATTTTTCTACCATTTTTTATGTGGCTGATTTGAGGCAATTAAGGAAGCAAAATAATTCTTTACCGTGGGGGATACTTTTGAAAGAGGCATGGATGGCCCTAGCTCTAGGGTAAACAAACTCATAGCAAAGAAAACCCCAAACTATTAAAAGCCTCCACCTCACAGTACAAAGGGCTTGAAGAGGGTGCCTAGTTCACTCTCTCATATTTGCAGAGCAATGGCCTAAGCAGTTATTCCCCATTTTTATTTGTGCACAAGGTTTCTCCTGTGATAATGTCTTTCCCTAATAGGCATCAGCACTCCATGCCTGTACTTGGCAAGTGTTCCAGTGAGCAGGAGACCAAGGAGCAGAGGTAGAAGAGCTGGGTGGCTTATATGCTTGCAAGGATTCTTCTTGTCTTTTTTTAATTTAGTAATTCCAACTTTGGAGAGATTCCTCTCTCCTGAGCCAGTTCAAGATAGCAGACATAACAAGCACTTGAGCTCTGTAGCTGGCTAAATGTAAGCACGCTTCAAGATAAGGGCAATTTTACAGTCCTGCTTCATTTATCAAACCTGACATGTACTGCACATTATGATTTCCATGTAATGGTTTGACTGTAAATTTACCCTCAGCAAGATCCTTTTATATGCGTTCAAACTAATTTACCTCTTGCTGATCGAGTCCTAACTTGTAATTTGCTTAAATGCAGAGCCTAAATTGACTAAATCAAATGCATTTGCGCAAACTCAATAAACAGAACCATTATCCACTGGAATAAGCAAGTCTCCTAAGAGCATAAAATGCTTCCTTACAGTGGAAGAGTTGGCTCAGGAGCCAACCACCACTCCAGCTAATGACCATGCTTCTCTCTCTATTTCATTAGCCAGTCTGAGGGCTCTAATGTTTTTTCCCCTCTAAACGGAAGGGCAAGAGGCATTCATAGCATTGTCAAGTACTGCAACCAAAGCAACTAAAGCTCATTTTCTCATGTAATGAAAAGGAACCAGTGGAGAAAGATACATTTGAGTATCCCTGTTAATGCATACATTACCTAGGCCAAAAATCTCAAGAATCTCAACCACAAAGATCTCAACCACCTAGCACACGGGATCCACTTGCAGAAAAGGTCATAAAATTATTGTGTCACCACATGTTTTATACAGCAGTGCAAATACTGTTGAGTCAGACTGACCTCCCTCTGGTTTGGTGCTTAGGAAGGGACATTGATTTGCAATTGCAAAGCACCCATTTAAAAATTAACGCACTGGCATCAGGCAAGAGGGCATTCAGCCTCTTTATGAAGGATGCCCAAACCAGGATCCATCCAAAAGGGACTGAAGACTCTGATGTGCTCCACCAGAGCCTACCTCCAGTATTTATTTCACTATTATAAATTTATTCACTGGCTTTGCAATTTAAATGTAATGGTGGCGAACACAGTGGAAGCCAGCAGCTAGTACTTTACATCAGCTTAAGAAAATCTGTGTTGGATTAAAAGTATTTAAAGCTTCACGCATTTTGGCAATGCTAACTGAATGGCAGGTGGTACACCTCACATACCAATGGCTGTTCTGATATGGAAAATTATTACTGCAGGGCAGTACTGCTACACTGAACATTTTCACCAGAAGTTACTGCCATGATTACACCTTCAAGGGAAGTTAAATGTCCAAGTTCATTCTGAGCTAAAATTCAAACTTTGTGTATCTAGTTGTCATGAAGAAAGAAGGAAAGTCTTACCAAAATTAGTAAGACAATAAAACATTTTTTGCTGATATGCGTAAAATAAATATATAGCCGGAACAGAAAGTCTTAAACTTGGAGACTAATTTTGGTAACAACTGTCAAGTTTTTGAAACAAAATAGTAACAAATCATAGTATTTATTAAGTACTTGTCTTTAAGATGCTTTAGGAATATTAACTCATCTGTTTTTCTATTAATAACCAAATGTCATAATTTCGGCTTACGACAAAGAGCATACCTATGGCAAATCCATGAAAACAGGAAATTAAGTTACCCAATGCAATAACAACACCATTCTATTTTATTTGTTTGTCCTTTGAAACTTCCATTCCCTGTCTGCCAGTTTCCATAAAAAAAGCAAAAAGCAAGATTCTTTTGTGGTTTCCAAGAAAACATGTCAAAGAATTATGTACAGATCTACCAAAGACAGATTTTCCTCAGACATGCCCGAGTAGCTCTGGTGCAGCTGCATATAGATTGGCCCTGAACAGCAACAGCAATAATAAAGAGTGTCCTGTGACAGAAATGATTCCATACTGCTTGGGGTCTCGACTCACCCTAGTGCGGCTGACAAGAACATGAAGGGTCTAGGAATTACCAGTGCTTTGTAACTACTATTACTTTTTAAAATATTTCTAGTAAGGATTAATGCACATCCTTCCTTGGTAGTAGAAAAAATTGCCAAAAGGTAACACTTCTTATAAAGATTTTTGTATGTGGCCAATCTTTTGTGTGACAGGTCCTCGCCCAAAAACTGAGATTGAAAAAAAAGGAGGAAAGGGACACTGCAAGGCAGGCAACTGAGGGAAAAGGAAGTAAGGGGGTGACAGAAGAGAAATTTTATGAAAGTATTTCTTCAAACAGCTGCCACTGAGGGAATTCTGTCTGCTGGACTGAAATTGGAGATATCTAAATACTAAAATTAGGAAGTTTGAACACATCTCCGTGTTTATTTTGTTTACTAAGTTTGCAGTTAATATTTGCTATGTCTACCCTGCCTAAAAAGGGCACATAAATCCCAATCAGGCTACCCAGCAAGGTTCTTCCCTGGTAAATGAGGGAGAACAGGATTTCTAAATAATGTGAATCAAAGTCCCTCGGTCTAGGTCCTGGTATCTTTAGTCACTTAAGACTTCTTAGAAAATGTACTACTTTCCTATACTGAGCTTTCCTCATATTTTTCATTGTCTTTATATGGAAATCATAGTCCAGTAAACAGTGTACTGGAAGATACCCACTGGAATAGATCCAGGATTAATCACATCTTTCACAGACCCCAGTCTCAAAGACTTGAAATTCTGGGTATATGCCAGTTGCAATTAGGACAACTTGGGCACTAGGGGAATTTCATGCATTAAGTTGCTGTATCCTTAGGAAATAAGTGATGTAAAGAACCAGCAAAGCCATAAAGAAAGCCACAGCAGTGTTACTGCTTTAATTCCAGTGCAGGCAGAGGTTTATCAAAATCCATCAGCTGTTGTTCCATCCTTTATGGAAAACCAATTACCACTCTCAGAAGTCCCCTGTCCAAAACCAACTCACCTGAAGCACAAGGGGTGCTATAGACCTAGGAAACAAAAATGAGCTGTAGTGTTCTAATCACTTTCTTTTCTCTTCAAGAGTGTATGCCACTGGCATTACCTTGCCTGTTAGAGGCTGAAGTGCTGTGTGATCTACGACTGCATCGTGAGGCTGGAAATTGCTTAAGGAGCATATGCTGTAGCATATCTTGTCTGATGCATCTATCAGACAAGATACTTGAGTACATCTTCAAAAATCACCATCTCATCAAAGAGATGATATAGCTGCAGATTTTCAGGAGGTTAAAACCAGCGAGGGGTGTGGGGGAGTGAGGGGGAAAGTGTGTGAGGGGGAATATGTGTATGTGTACACTGTTTCTTCCTTCTGGACTGCTGCCAACACTGCGATTACCATGCTGTCATCAGCCACACAGGCTCTTCAAGCACATGGACGTCTCATAAAAATGTAATCCCATATGACACAAAAATTAAATATAACCTCATGTTCCCGTCTCCAGTTGTGGGAAGACAGCTGCCAACCAAGTGACACTAAAGAAGGCTTACATACCCTGCAAACCCTCTTACACTTGTGCAGTACATAGAGATGTCAGCTTAAAAAAGAAAATTAATTAAATCCAATTCAACCCCTCTCTTTCCCCATGTGCCTTCCCTCAAAACCAGACATCCATGTCTACAGCAACGAACAAGAGCAAACTTATTTAGCCATGGTGCCTGTTCTTCATTTTTCACAGCAGTTAGACATACACACACTGTCAGTCTGTCTCTTGCTGATCTGCTTATGGTTAGTGCTGCTTCAAAGTAATAAACAGAATAAATATCCATCACTCACTCCCTTGCCTTGAAGTCCATTTAGTGTGACTGGAGAGGCAAGGGCATGGAGGAGTCAGCCATTGTAGCAGTACAGCTACAATCATTCTCTTCATGGCTAATGAGCAACAGCATTAAGGAACTGGTGTTTTTTTCTAGTTGGCTTCTTTCCCTGTAAAGGAGACAACATTTTTTCACATTGTGTCCAGACCCAATTTGAACGAGCTGATGAAGAACTACTGTCCCTCCAAGGCAATGATGCAATTAGAGGAAACACTGTGGAATCAAATAAAGAGGCAAATATATTGGAATTAATTCACTGCGAGCAAGACTCCAGTCAGTAGCAACCATTGTATTACTGCCTTTCTGAATTGTCCTCTTGCAGTTCACTATCAGACACTCTATTCAATCCCCCTATTTTGTTCTAAGAGCTTGTTTATAGTAATGCCAGCTGACTATAGCACAGTTATTGTATGTACAGCACATGCTAAGCTTGTCACAGTGCTTCTTTCTCTGGAAGGATCGGAGGCTGGATTGGAGCGGAACTGTGCAGCCGGGCACTGCACAGCTTGGGTCTTGCCCACCTGCAAGAAGCACAGTCTGGTTTCTCCCTCTCCTGCCAAGGGAGATTGCTAGACCATTCTCTCCTTCTTAGTTATGAATAAAAAGTCAAACACTGTTTAGCCCCTTCATTCAGAAGGAAAAGGTAATTTATCCTGTGTCTGATACACGGAATGCAAGCTTTGTCTGTCTGTCTCTCTGAACTTGCTCAGACTTGGAGCAAGGGAGTAGGAAGAATGCTGGCACTTCTCCAAGTGCACTGCGACAAAGCCACAACAAATAAGATGGAACTGAAACTTCATTTCCTCCCTTCCACAGATGCTCAGGACCAGGCTTTTTCTTCTAGTTTATAACTGGGTGGTACCAGTGTGAGGAGAAGGGCAACAGGTCCTTCCATTGACCTTCCTCCTGGAGAGCCTTCACTGGTGCCACCACTGGCACACTTCTGTCCTTTCCCAAAGCCTGGGACTCCAGGTAAGTCTCCTGGGCTGATCACCTAGAAAGCTATCCTGGTTTGTTAGAAGTGGGGCGAGATAAAAGTGATACAGGAGTGGTTCAGTGTTCTGGGTACATTAAACTTCTTTATTCCAACGTATTATGGAGAAAATTCATATTTCAGCACCAAAATGATTGACATTTCTGCTGTTTACACCTTCTCTGTCACCAAAGAAACACAACTCAGCACATCTACAGTGGTTTCATTCATGGATCCAAGACTGGGTAAGGCTTTTCATAAGCAACTAATGACTGTGACTGCCTCTAGATGCTCAGCTTGGGACACAGCAAGAGGTGTCAATTAAAAACAGTGAAAAAACACACTCATCTGAGCCCTGCTCTACTGAAAACCCAAGTCTTTCTGAGGTGCCCTGCTTTGGGGACCAAGTCAGCCAACTTTAATTACCACTCACACTTTGCAAATTCAGCCAGTTTGAAAGATGGATTTTCTTGCCCTATAACCCTACAGCAAGGTCCCCTGCTTCATTTTTCTGACATAAATTTCTGTGCATGTCAGTTCACATTAATATCATCATATTAGCTATATTTCTCCAATATTTCTGCAAACAGACTGCCAAAATATACTCACAAGCCCAGTGGAAAGGGTACTTAGAACCAAGAAAGTAATAGTGGAAAATAACAAACTATTTTCTGGATTATATATGTGCAGGACTGAAAGTTTTGAACAATTCATTAGTCCTCACACGCAGTTATTTCAGGTAAAAGAGAATTAAATTATTTCCTAACGAGAAAGAAAGTTGTTCTGCTTGACAAGGTAGTAATGAGTAGTGGCTCTTTTATTACTGCTGCTGCTGCTAAAAGCAATATAAATGCATTTAAAAAAAACAAGTAAGATCCATCTCTTTCAGCAGCAGAAAACAAACTAGCAAGTAAGTAAGCAGTATCTTCTCAATGCTTCTTTTATATATTTTAATACTTTTTTTTCTAGAAGTGACTTTGAGCAAGTGAAAATAATTTTGTTTTTAATACATTGCAAACTTCATTTGAATGTTGGCCAGAAGACAAAAACTTCTTGCCATCTTACCATGAAAGCACCTAAAGATACTGTGGAGAGAGTTGCATTACAAGCACATGAAAAATCAGAGTGGTAAGACACTATTGAAATAAAACTCACTTCAGTACACTTTATATTTCTAACTATAGAAATAACTATGTGACAGGATAAGAAGGACAGGAACACTTTTGTGGAGTAAAAAAAGATTAAATGCTCCAGATGTACAAACAATCTGATTATACTCTTTTCCAACTGTCTCCCTACCCAATTTTTGGAAACTACCAGATGCTACTAGAAATCTTTATACATTTGTACACTGCATATTTCATTGCTAAAATAGAATTAACATATAGAGCAGCAAATAGGGTTATCTGTCTCTCTTCAGTGTTGTACCATAAACATACCAGATTGTCAGCTGGAAGTAAGAGTTATTACAAAGTTCTCTACAGATCCACACCCACAAAGACTGACAGGACAGCATCGACTACATTGAGAAGAAAGGGAAAACAATTTGAATGCTGTAGGGCATTCAACGCCTTTGACTTACAGTATACTTTTAAATCCAAGTAATTCCACTTAATATCATATCAGAAACGCCTTTTACTGACACTCCTTCTTTAAGATGTTCCGTGGTTGATTTTCAGTCTGGCATTCAGTGGCATCAGGTGAGAACCTGCATATTAACAAAAAAATTGGAACTATACAGTCTCTGTGCTCCCTGCTGCAAGTCAGGCCATCTCAGATGCAGAACTAAAGGCTAGCACAGCTTTCATCTCTTGAAAGCAATGGCAAATCCTTGTGTGAATGAGTCCCAAATACTTGAATAGAATTTTTTTCTTACTTTCCTAAGTAAGAAAATCTTTTTTTCCTAAGGATCTGAAAGGGCTCTGAAGGGCGCAGAGTTGGCAGACATTGGCAAATATTGTATTAATGAGAGAAATGTAAAAAGCCTGAATAAACGTAGCTCTCTAACTCTTTTGTATTCATTTTTAAGCAAGCTTGTATCTGGGAATCTTTGCAGAAAGAGGTTTTGGGTCTTAATCTGCATCTCAACTCTTTCATGATGAGAAATCTGTAATTCAACCCACCCTGAATTACAATTGCAGCAAGACCATGTGTCACTGGTAGAAAGGACATTATTTATGGCATCGTCTATATTATTGCTGCTTGATCCAGCCTAACGATGAAGATTTGGAAGTGTTAACTAATATGCAACGTAGCTCTATACAGTGGGCATTTCATAAATCTCCCTTCTTTCTTGTGTATTGCTGCTACTGTCTGCAGAAGTAAGAACTGACTGATTATGTTGTTACAAGATACTTTTATTATTGGAGGGCTTGAATGATTTTCCCTTCTGAGATATTCTGATAAATAGCACTGCTCCACCGTTGGCGGAGGCGGGGATGGGGAGCACAATATTTCCCCTTAAACTGCAAGTCGTACAATGTGTCGAGTAGTAGACGCTGACTCCATCTCTACCATAACTTTGAGAGTTTGGCCTCCACCAGCCCTCTGCAACTCCTCCAAGACCAGCAGCTCAAGAGCCCTACAAAGACTGCACCCAGGTCATGTTACTCCAAAAGGTCTGATCTTTCCCCCGTCACCACTGCCAATACAGTTTATAATTTCTATCAGCTTCTTGGGCTGTGAGACATCAGCAGCTCATTAGGACACAGGAACTGTCACTTTCAGTCAGGCTCCATCTACAGACAGACACAGAAGGCAGCCACTGACATATCCATGTTAGGTTTAAGGACACTGCAAAAGGCTGACAAGGACTCATGGGTCCCCATGGATGACCCAACTCAGTCATGCCTCTGGCAACTGCAGAATGGCTCATACCAATTGAGCAAGAAGAAGGAGCTCTCTTCTGAAGCTTCAACACAGCACACTTTCAACACAGCAGAATTTCTCACAGACTGGCCTTGCTCCCACTTTTTCCTAAGATATGGAAATTATGTTAAAAAAAAAAATCTTCATCTTTCCAGAAAAGGATTATTTCCATTGGGACACACGTATAACACAAGAGAGTTTATAAAAACAGATGAAAACCTATATGCACCTTTCCCAGCTGTTTTCATTATGCCCAAAGCTTTTGTCCAAACCCACTTCCTTCTTAGTTGTTTCTGCTAGCCTGGTGCACCTTATATATCTGTGGGGCCCACAGGGGGCAGGGAGGGCCCCTTCTCAACAGAACAAGCTACACCAACCTCACCTCTTCAGAGATGTGCAGAGAGGCTGATCTTGTTCAGCTCAAAGCAAACAAGGTCCAATGTCAGCCTGCTGTCACTTCCAGCTGAACAAACTAACATTCAGTCCAAACCACGTAATGAGCAAGTTCAAATTTTCCTTCCTTTTGCTACATCATCAGAGCCTTGTTATTTATATAAACGTTCAAATTCTCATTTTGATTGATATTGATTTCACAGTGTTGAGTTTCACTGAATGTTCCCTTCTGCCCATGTAATAAAACAAGGAATGAGGTTACTTCATTTTGGATTACATTTCACAGCATAAAATCTTTGTTTAAATCTTTTTTGGACCTACAGAACGGAGACACAATCTCATTTTCTACAATGCTGAGCAAAGAAAACAAGAAGATCACTCTGCCGTGCAAGCTATTCAAACTGCACACTGCTGGACTGCGGGGTACTGTTGATTTTTGTTCAATACAGGTGGTTTCGTTTTGATTTGCTTTTAGTAGATTCTGCTGGAATGTGAAATCCAAACAAGGGCACAGAAATTTTGGAAAAGTAACCATTTAATAATGTACTCAAGTGTCTATGTTTGGAAATTGCTTGACCAGTTAGTTGCCTCCAGCTCCCAAAGACACTCCAATACAACATAAAAAGGAAGTATTTTCCACATGAAAACTATAAAAGCAAATGAATAAAAAGTTTGAACTTTTTTCATGAAAACTTTATAGCAAATTATGCCAAATAATTTGCTAAATACAAAGAGAGAAAAAGGAAAAGTGCTATTTATTATAAGTTGATTGCTACAAAGAATAATTAATTGACTACTTGTCAACCAGTCTCTCACTGTTTAGGTGTCACTGTTTAATGAGTGTGTGGGATCACGGTTTTGGGGAAAACAGGGACAAACCACACACCCAGAACCAAGTTTCCAGAGTGACACCTCCAGTATTAAGAAGACAGCTAGTAATATACTAAATTCTTTACAAAATCTGGCCCATAAAAGTTAGAACTGGCCCTTCTTTTCCATAACAAACCTCAGTGAGGCCCCAGAGACAACTAGGGTTGAATAATTCTGCTTACTCCATGTTTTCTGCTCTTCTGATATAAGACAACTTTTTTTTTTTTTTCTTTTTTTCTTTTTCCCAGAGGCACCTGGCTACACTCTGAAGACATTCTGAAGGGGAGTAACAACAATCTATTCCTGGAAGAAGGGACACAGGGAATTGCTCTATTACGGCAAATTTGAAGAGATACTTTAGAAATAGTATTTTAATAATAAGTTAGAATTTTAGTATTTTAATAATACTTTAGTATTATATAGTATTTACTATTTATTATAAAGTATTACAATACTTTAGTATTTTAGTATTACTTTAGAAATAGTATTTTAAATAGTTTTAATAATTCTCTTCAAACTTCGTATCAAATTGCCCTCAGTCTCCTGGAATTGCTGCACATCTCCCAGTTAAACCAGATTTCTACACTAAACCAAAGGGTAAAACTAGGGCTCTGTATTGAAGACTTGGCCATTACCATAACTTCTGAGATTAGTATCTGTATCCAACACTGAAAACTACTTTTTCCTTGTGCTCACACACCCTTGCCAGAGGGTAGACAGGAGGTGCATTGATAGGGGACCAATTAAACTAAATGAAGCCAAAAGCAGATAGAAGCCACACTGAAACCAGTGAGCCAAGGCATTCCTGACACCGTAAATACTTAAAAGTGGTACAAGGTACTCCTCTGACGAAGGTCAGAGGAGAAATAAATTAATAGCACAAGAACAGATCATTTGTGCCTATGCTGTTTCATTCAGAAACGAATGGCGTCTGTGGGAAGTGTGACACATATGAAAAAGGATTTAAGAAAGACTGGGTAATTACAGCAGTTGTTTAACATTTCTAAGCAGCTCTTTGGATGATCATTTAGGAGAATGAAGAGAAAAAGCTTAAAGGCAAAGGACTGCTGATGGTTTGCAGTCTCTGAAAATACTGAATGTCTGTAGCAGCCTAACTGAGGAGTTACAACAGCTGCCCTTCCTCCTTTCACATGGTGTGGCTGCCTTCAAGGTCACTGGGATGCTGAAATAGCATGGATGGACTGGAACGCAACAAAGGGGGTGGAACAGAAGAAAGATAGAAAACAGAATCAGTTGGAGAAAAAAATACACTCTTCTAAACGCGAGGGACACAAAGAAACACTACATCAGGTTTCAAACAGTTCAAGAAGAGAGAGTGTTGCATTACATCAAGACAGGGGTTTATAAGTAGTCATTAATAAATTGTGAAGAAGCAGAGGACCAGTGTCAGAGCAAAACCTTGACAAGAAAGCCAACAGTCCAATGAGACTCTCTGAAATGCTGCCGTAAGGTACCCCATCAAAACACACACACCCTGGAGGGACACAGTACTGACCCTCCTGGGCACACCACTGATCCTCCAGAGACACTTGCTCTTCTTAAAAAGCAGTCAGAAAGCAGGCATTTACTTCACTCTTGCTCATTTGGATCTTAAGCAAGAGCCCTTGGGGCAAGCTCTTGGTAAGGGAAGGGATAGTGGGAAGCTTTTTTGCAGTTTCAGATGTGACCTGGAGCCCTGGATGTGAACTGGAGTGAGCAGAGTGAGTGCTTCGAAACTCACACTGGCACTTCCAACACAGCCTTAAAGCCAGAAAAACCTCCACCTCCAGAGTCACCGTGACCGTGCAGCTGGGGGGAGGGAAAGAAAACCAAAAAAAGATACTTTGCTGACCATGATAAATGGTTATAAAATGCTATCTAGAGAGCACAGATGCTCCTGCCTTGGTTTACCAAAGCACACCGTGACATTAAACTGTCAGGTTGCAACAGTGTCAGAGCCCGAGACACTTTCTCTTTACCTGAATTCCAGGAGAGAACTGATGTGCTTTTGTGAAGTGGGAGCTACTCCATCAAGGAGCCCAACAGAGACTGGCAGCAAAGCTTGAAAGCAAAATAGTTAAAAGGCAAAGAAAAGCAGAGCTGCCCACATGTGGCAATCAGATCCTTTGAGTAGCACAGTACAGGGAAGGTATCAGAAAAGTATAGAAAAAAAGCTGCACTGATACAGCTGAAGCAAAATTTACATTTTTTTTTTTAGTAGCAGTAGAGGCATTTGCATTCAGAGGCAAACTCGACAGGGATCTGGACACTCTTTAACTCCCTTCACTGTGTACTGTGTACTACAACAGTGCAAAGGAGCAGGCCAACACTGCTGAGCCTACAAACAATATCCAAAATGCCAATCATGGCATCAGACTCAAAACAAATATCCTGTATACTGCAAAAGAGAGAAGAGCAGCTAAGGCACAGCTCAGAGGCCGGAAGTAACAGTGATTGTCAAGGGCCACGGGACTCTGTCGAGGCTGGGCTAGGCATGAAGCTTGGCTCTGAGGCAACTTCCCTGGCTCAATTTACCCAAGACTAAAAAATCTAGATAAGCAGCAGTAGCCTGTGTGTCACAACAGCTTAATGTGCATCCAGGTGCTAGAAACTGAGAATCCACCTGAAGTGCTCAGAGAGATCTTCAGCTGAACACTAACGATACACAAAGTTACCACAATTGCAGCCCCTCCCATCATGAACAAGCCACAGCCACAATACAGTGCAAGAGAGGAAGAAACTGAATAGATCTGCTGGACATCACATAAAACAAAATGATGGTGGAAGTCGATCCAGAGGTAAAAGCTTTCCCATGCAGACATCTGCATGACTGTTACTCATATAACTTCCTGCCCTGTGGCCAAGTGAGACGTGCACACAGACCAAAAAGCCAATCTCTTTGACCAGGCTGAGAGGAACACAGGAATAGAGACACACTCTATAAAGATGACTAGAAGTCTTAACATGCACACACATGCACACACATATGGATTGATGACAGATATTACTATGGCAGGTATATTCAACACCTGGAAGTAGGGACCAATAGGCTGCAGAACAGTAATAGATAAAAATTCCATACACAAGGGAGTGAGACATACATGCACTGAGAAACAACAGATTCCATATAAAAACCACAGATGTCATCAGACTCAAGTTCTAGGCAGAGAGAGAAGAAGAGTGTGGTACATGGGACCAGCCATGAGCACAGCAGCAAGAGCCATGTCCTGAAAGAGGCTTGGAGGTCAGAGAGGCTGCAAGCTGAACAATCAGGGTGCCAACTATCTCTACACTTAGGCGTTGTATAAGATACAAAGCTACACATTGAAGCACATAAATAATTGCCTTGCAGAGCAATTACTCAGAAAATGCACAAGAGGCAAAGCAATTCCTGACTTGGTTCTGAGGAATGTTCAGGATCTGGTTCCAAATGCTGCAGAGATTAATTCGGCTGTTCCGAATTAATCAGACATGCCAAACTGAAGGAGCAGCAACAGTACCTTCCCACATATCATACAATTGCATCTTCTTTAAGTGAGAGTCAATGTAAAGGGAAAAAACCCCAGCTATTTAAAAAAATAAACTCCAAAGATGTAAGTCAAGTGTTAAAATATTTGCATGAGTCAAAAACACTATAATGAAGGCTTACTGAATTAATACATTTAACACTTCTGTTATTCAATCATTCTAACAAAAGAATGAATTCCTTAACAATTTAAAGACATGTCCACCTAGGAAATACATTTTAAAAAAAAATTAAAAAATGACACCAAACCCAGTCACTCCCATATTTGTCATATTTGATGTAAGATTACAGTGAGCACTCAGCAGCCCAAGAAGGGCTTTTGAGGAACAACTTGTTAAACTGGCATAAAACCAGTTACTCTTTTCTCAGTAGTAGGAGGTCTGACAGAAATTCATCGGACTCATAATTAACATGTAAATGGAGTGACTGAAGAAGAGACCACAACAAAAAATGAAATTAATTTCCTGCATCTATCTTTCACACTGTTGCATCATCTACAACAGTGTGCACCTGCAGCCCAGAAAGTCAATTGTGTCCTGGGCTGCATCCAAAGCAGTGTGGCCAGCAGGGCAAGGGAGAGGATTCTGCCCCTCTGCTCTGCTCTGGTGGGACCCCACCTGCTGTGCCGCATCCAGCTCTGGGGTCCCAGCACAGGAAGCACATGGACCTGTTGGAGTGAGTCCAGAGGAGTGACACAAATGATCAGAAGAATGTCTCTGATGAAGACAGGCTGAGAGCTGGGGCTGTTCTGCCTGAAGAAGAGAGGGCTCCAGGGAGACCTTATTGAGGCCTTCCAGTACCTAAGGGGGCTTATAAAAAGGAGGTAGAGGAACTTTTTATATGCACAGATAGTGATAGGACAAAGGGTAATGGTTTTAAATGGAAAGAGGGCAGGTTTAGATTAGATGTTAGGAAGAAATTCTTTACTGTGAGGGTGGTGACACACTGGAACAGGTTTACCAGAAGTTAGAGATGCCTCATCCCTGGAAATGTTCAAGACCAGGTTGGATGGGGCTCAGAACAACCTGGTCTAATGAGTGACATCGCTGCCCTTGACAGGATGTTTAGAACTAGATGATGTTTAAGGTCCTTTCTGACCCAAGCCATTCTGTGATTGTATACTACCTCTTTCGGATTTACAGGAGAGACTCTAGAGGAGTTATCTCACACTGAATTTCAGTAAAACATTGTAACACAAATTGAGAAAAAAAACACTGGCTGATTACCAGCACCAGATGGTCTTCACCCACAAATTAAACAGAGCTCAAGTATGACACAGCTGAATTGTTAACTGTAGTAACCCCTTACTGAAGATAACACAATTCTTTTATAAAGTTATGACTCGTGAACCTATTGGAGAGTTTTTGAGGAATTTTATAAGCATGTGCATAAGGAAGACACAAAAAATAAAAATAAACATCACATTTCTTAATTAAGTTGCCATGGGAAAGAAAAAAAAGAAAGAAAGAAAAAAAAAAAGGTGTTCACACGGATAAACAAATATAAAAGACAAGAAAGAAAAGGAAAGAATGCACAATCTCACTGCAGGCAGGTCACCAGTGTAGCACTTTGAGCCCATGCTGTTCAACATACACCTGATCTCAAGTGATCTCAATGAACTGAAAAGGTAGGTCACTGACACTGAATTATTGATGGCTTTAAAGAAAAAAACTGCAGAGAGCTTCAGACAGACCTCATGGTACTGGTGACCTCATGACTGGCGAAAAAACAGCAGATGAAATTCAGTGTTAAGTACACAGCAACTGAGAAAATGAGAGAAATTCTCATACTGCATTCACAGTGATTGAATCTGAACTACCACTGCACATGAAGGATGACTGCTTTAATAACTATGAAAATGTTAACTCAGTGATTAGAATAGCAAAAAACCCCAAAAAGCCCCAAACCAAACAAGTGTCAGAAGTCATCAAGAGAGAAACGAAATTACTGCCCCACCTCCTGGTAAGATGTGAGTGCAAGGTATGTTTCTGATTTCCCCTTACCTGAGAAGACAGAACAGAGTAAGAAAAGGTTTAAGAGGGGCAACGAAATGACCAAAGTTCAGCAATGGCTTCCAGATGCAGGACAATAAAAAGAGCTGTTACTCTTTGACCAGAGCAGAGGACAATCAAGAAGATCTGTGAAACCATAAGCAGCATGGCAAAGGTAAACATGTAGGGTTGTTCCTTGAGCAAAGAAATCCCTGCCAAAGGGACAATTCAGTTACACTGTGAAATCTACTCCTATAGGATGTAGTGACTGCCATGACTTTATAGGGATCCAAAAGCAATTGTGAAAATTAGAGGAAGTAAACCTCATTAAAACTCATTACCTCAGTAAACCTCAGGCACATGGTGTGATTCCTGCGGCTGTCCTGTGCAGTGCCAGGAGTTGGACTTTGATGATCCTAGTGGATCCCTTCCAAGTCAGGATTCTGCGATTCTGTAATGGCTACTGAACACAGGGAAGTGACAAGCTAACCAAGAAAGTATACTAGGGAATTACTATTATGTTCTTGTTCTGTGCTTCAGTCCTTCCTCAAATATCCACTGTTGACCACCATCACAGAAAGGCAGGTAACAATACTAACCAGACCTTCAAACTGGCCAAATGCAGTCGTTCTTAAACGACCTAAAGCCTACACGCTTTGCTGAAAAGTTCCAACTTTGACTCAGAGAGGGTGAGATAGCAAGTCAAAGCGCATGCCTACACACAAGTTGAAACTTCAACAAAGCTTTCCAGGTCCAATGACATCATGCTGAAGCAGCCAGCACTAATCACTCTGCCAATTCTGCTAATGGCATGCATGAGGTCATTTCTCTCCAAAAGTCGGCAGTCACTTCACATTCACTCAACAATGCTGGAGTAGCACTGGGTTATCCTTCAATGCAGTGTACAGACACACTTCCTGCAGCAAACACTCTTACATACAGACCAAGAGACTCCCCGTGCTCAGGAATGCCTTTTGGAGCACCCCTTGAGAAACCAGCTCCTCTTTAACAGGAACAGCTCTGCCTTCTGGGGTTACATAGATGAATATTATTTCTGGCCTTTTCCTCTGTACATAAGGTAGGTGAAGCACACTAGCACAGACGGAAACACCGTAAATGTGTGGGTTTTTTTACTGACTGCTCAAATAATGCTAGAGGGCTTTCTAAAAGAGTAGGAGGGCTAAAATTACCTAAAAGTAAGGGTATAGGCAAGTTAAGAATAGCTACTCTAAACAGGACTGCTCACACTCTGCAAGGAACCTTCAGGAAGTTATTTTGTAAGCTTAAGGACATCTCACCAGCAGGCTGATTTGTAAGACAGTGCCTAATAGACTGACCTGGGATCCCAGTCCTGTCATCATCAGCATATCTAATTATGCAGTTTAGTTGTACAGGTTATGCACTAATTATTTCTTCCTAGAACCAAGCGTTTTTAGAATTTATTGTGCCACAGCCACAGGTGTATTGGCAGAAAAAAAAAAAGTTTGTTCCTAGCTTTACCAATGGTTTATCACTGGTTTAGCAAATATTTCTGTACTTGCTCAATTCCTCTTTATAATGATCCAAGAGGATTTGATATAAGCAACTTAGAAATTCTTTGGAAAAAATTCAGAGCAGAGTATTGCAATCCTGTGTATTCTATTCATAAACCTCGAACACCCACATTGTGGTTGTACAGAAAAAACCTATTTATGCTGAGCTTTCACAATAATTTTCATTATTCCTAACAACATCAGCATTCAAAGAGAAAAATTAGCCAATTTAAAAAGAAGAAAAAGAAAAGGAAAAAACCCCACTCAGCCTCACGCTGTTTTCATGCCTGCCTTTGAGTGCCGGCAACACCACCTACAGGAGATCATCTCCTCATTCCAGGGTGGGGAATGCGGGTATTTTCTTCTGATTCTTCCTAGAAGACCTGCAGTGAAACAGTTCTGCATGGAATGACAGACATATTTAGTCTACAGACTTGGCTGCCACGTTTTCTCAACTTGGAGGGAACTGGAATAAATAAAAATCCTCTTCCGAAGAACTCCATTTCATGTTCACATACTGGCCTATCATTATCTGACAATAATTTAACAATAAGAGTTTTAATTAGTAAAAACCCCAAACTATCAACAGAGTAATTCTCTCACATTCCCTTCTACCATCTAGCTAAGGCAAAAATGTAAGGAAAATCAGGATAACCTCTCAGCAGGGATCTATAAAAAATAAAAACACATCATCTTGGTGAAAAAAAAGACAGCTTCTGGCAGACTGTAGCAGAGGAGGAATATCTAGAATAAGGGCTCAGAAGCTCATCTGCCTTACAACTAACAGAGCACAATGTGGGAACAGAGTAGAATATAATCAAGACAACTAAATTAGGTAAGACACACTATAAATTTCAACTAAGCCAAAAATCAGAAGGCAGCAAGATTTAAAACAAAAAAATTCTTCTGAGACTAGGGGGAAAAGTGAATAAGCAAGAAACCAGTTTCCAATTGCTAATCCAACACAGCTCAGGGTTTGGGACCTCAGACGTTTCCAAGCAATTATGTGTTCCTTCATTTATTCTGGATCATTTGGAGTGTGTTGTACATCTGCATCTTGATAGTGAGCAAAGGACATCCAGTAATACACTCAAGCCTGCGATTTCCTGCTGTGCAAAGCTTTCCATGTTCACAGTTTCACTGCGTCCAGAGAACTGGACATCGAAGTTGTCCCTGCCTGCTGCACCGTCTCAGATACATGAGTTATGTACTGCATCACCAGCCACAGCCATGAGAAAAAATGCATGAAATTAAATACATGTCGTGGTGCAGCTGTCAAGGATGGATGGCATGAAAGCAGACAGGAACACACCGTGACCACTTCTCCAAACGAGCCTCCAAAAGCCCTGACACCAAATCCCGCCGGCTGGCTTTCATCTCCAAGCACAACCTTCCTCCACGGCCAGAGGGTGTGTTCGCTTCTCTCACGCTTCTGTTCTGGTGCCTAAATAAAAGCGGAGCTTACGCTGTCAGCTCCCCATGGAACGGAGCGGGGCGGAGCGCGGCCCCGCACCGCCACCTGCCGCCGCCCCCGCCCCGGGAATGAAAACACGGATAAAGCGCGGGGCCGGGCCAGGACACCGAGCCACAGCCGCCCGTGGCAGCTTCCAGGGATTTCTGCCCCCGAGGGCGGCCCTCGCACACGGAACAGAGAAGCGAGTGCTGCAGGACTGACCCTCCGCTTGTCCCCTGCAGGTGATGAATGACGGCGGACGGGAAACAGACATCCCCGTGTGTGGATAACCAGGTGGCGGAGTCACCGCTCGGAAGGCATAGGGAAGCCCATGGGAAAGAAGCACGGAACTGGTTGCCCTGCAGGACCTGATCTAGCGACACAGCATGTGAGCAGACTGCTCTCGGGAACCGAGACAATTCGTTTGCAAGAGTAACCGCATTACAAAAGCACAGCGGTAACAGAGGGCAAAGCTGATTCGACAGGTAAAACACAGAGACTGTGGCTCTCAATGCAAATGAGCATTACTTATTGGTTTTACAGTGCCCTAGGGAGAAGGAAGGATCCTTTCAGTCATCCCAAAATGGTCTATCAGGGAGTAACAATATCTGCGGGGATTTTGAACCACCACCACTTCCACATGATTCATGAATGGCAAGTTGCATTCCCACGATGGTTTAAAACCCGCAAGTGAAGGCTGTCCTTTGACACTGCCCGGTTTTAGATCTGATTATGAAGGTAATTCCCAGCAGCCCTACAAACAGAGAGAGGAGAGGTACTTCCACCCACCTCCTCACCTGCGTCAATGCCCTCAGCTGCAGGTTCAGCTCAGGCTGGAAAGGTGCTCAGTCCGTAGGGAAGGTATGGGCAGGAGTTGTACTAACCAGAAGTTGCAGAGAGGCTGCACCCCAAAAGCCAGCCCAGTAGAACAACTGCAGCTTCAGCAACAATCATCCAAATCACATCAACAAAGAAGATTCAGAAAGCAGGTGGGAACACAAGCAAAAGGCCTCCAAAGGCCTGATGCCAAATCCCTCTGGCTGGCTGTGAACTCCAAGCATAGCCTTCCTCCATGGCCAGAGCATGTATATGGTTTCTCTCACACTTCTGTTCTGGTGCCTAAATGAAAGTGGAGCTTATGCTGTCATCTCCCCATCGAACCAAGGACACCTACTACCTAGTTTTATGAAGCTCGTAGAAGCTTAATTATTTTTTGACACGTGCATTGCCTCCCACTGCATTTGCCAAAAATTACTGAAGTCTGCCAACAGACTCAAAAGTAATTAGGGGAAGACACACACAAGGTAGCAAGATTACCCCAGATAAATTTCCTTTGGAAACCAGGCTAAAAATTACAGCGTTGTATTTATTAAAAGAATCCCCTGAAGCAATATTCGTGATTGCTATACTGCTGTTACTGGCAATAGAGCAGATTTTTAAAGCAATTTTTGGAGGATCATATTTGGTTTCTACAAACCAAATATTATTGATTTCACCCCTTCTAGCCACAAGCCAGCCATTTATGAACACTTTTCCCATCTGTTAAATGGGGATGATAGGTACTTACCTCTCTCAGATGTGGTCTGTGTGCAAACACAAACAGGAGTATGAATATCTTTAAAGCATTGCTCTACATGAAAAATACTACTATAAATATTGCTGTAAGATTAGCACATACACATTTTATACTTATTGAATGGGTGCAACCTTTTAAAGATAGAAGTACAACAGAACTAATCCAAAGATGCATTGAAGTGTGATACTGAGGAAATAATTTCTTAAGGAATCTTTTGCCAAGTTAGCTTGCTGCTGCAATTTAACTCAATACTTAGGAAGAGAGTGCGTTTTATTGGACAGTTACATCGCTTTTAAGAATGTCTGACAAAGAAATAATGGGCTGGGAAAAGTTTCAAGCAGGCCTTTCTCAAACATTTCCTTCTTTGTTGGTGCTCACTGCCAAAAAGTGCATCTCCTTATCCTTGAATTCATCTCAGTCATGCCACTGCTTAGTGAAAGAAATTCAGCCAATATTTCCAACACATCCAGACCCATTCATCTTCCTGCTCCCTACTGTCTTCTTGAAACCTCAGTGGAACGCTGACAGATGCTGCTTGTTGACTTGCAACGTGCGATAAACCTGCCTCACTGCTACTCACACCGGGCAGGTGGCTGGGATGACACCTTTCCTCCCGCCACCCATGGATATCCAGGGATGGTGCATGGGCTTCACACAAGCTGGGGAAGAACAGGAGGCTATGGAAAATGAGTGCAAACTCTGCAGTCTCTGAAGAACAGCCAGTGTGAGAAGGTGTTTACACCCCATACAAGCATTGTGGACCCTTCCCCTCCCTCCCCCAATATACACTAGAGGATTTTTGAGCACAAAACCATCCTTACATGCTCCACAACATCCAGGCAGTGGTAAGAGGGACCATCACCTGCTTCCCCATGCCTTCCTCTCCCCAGATCCCGCTGCTCTGCCTGTACAGGGTTGCACACTTAGCGTGCAAATCATTAATCTGTCAGCTAGGTGAAAAAACCCCTGCATACGTGTTTCCCAAGTCATCAGTCAAACAAGGGTGGCCTGTCAAATTACCCCAAATAAGCAACTAATGCAGCATTGTCTTTTTAATTATAAAAGATTCTTATCAGCTTACCTGAATGCGTTTTGGACTTCCCACTTGTGCCCTAATTTAATTACTTAATTATGAGGAATTAAGAGCCAGTATTTTCAATGAGCACTGAGAAGTCTCCTGTTCCTTCGAATGTACCCAGTAATTCCTATATTACAGATTTAGCAAAGGTGCATTGCAATTGCAGCAAAGTTCTAAACTTCTAGCCAATTATTTCCTTTTCCAGCACGCATTTGTTTTGCAAGACTTTAACTTATCAATGTCTCTTGTCATACACAAAACTACAAGCTCTCTACAAAGATGTAAAACATGAAATTATGAAATAATCATTGCTTAGTGTTGTTTGGGTATGTTTTATGCACAAACATAAGAATTCAAATGAGAAAATAAGTCAGAAAAAACAACATTTAATTACAAAAGAACTCTTTTAAATTAAAAAAAAAATAATGGCACTAAACCAAAACCAAAGTTATTTAAGAGATCATAACCACAGGTTGGTTGCAATTTTATACTGAAACTGTTAGGAACAGCTGTTCCTATCATCTGCACTTTGCTCCTGATTAAAATAACGCCTAGAGTTCCAGTAACAAGTAATCTTTTACAGAACTATAATGTATTAAGAAAACACACATCATTTTTGTATTACATGTCAAAAAACCCCCTTATATTTATTATGTTAGGTTCACAAATGTTTACCTAAGCATTGTGCTGTTTTGCTACTCTATTCCTTACATTTGAAGAACAGGGAGTGTGATTTGTTCTACAGACAAAAGTGATTTGTCTTAGAGGATTTGCCCACAGTGGCACAGTGCTATACCACACGGGGATACTCAACTAGATGGAGCACCGAGGGCAGTACAGCCACATTAAAACTATTTCCTGTTTTACTCATCCTGCTTTATAGAACTATCCAGTGCAGTGCTTCCTCTTCATATGAAGACAGCCTTTGACTTTAAGAAACAATAAATACACATGGCCCCAAAATTGTTCATATGCTGTGGATAACTAATCAGCAGATGTCTAATTTTTCTATTACATTTCAGAGTTCTATTTCACTGCTTGTATATAAAAGGGAGAGTTCCAGTGGTTACTTTGTCAACACAGTCAGGGCCCATATCCAAAGCTCAGCAGAAAGGTCCTTTATTCATTTAATCAGCTTTGATCACGTAAAAAAAATGTCATTCAGTCCTTGATTGTATGTAGAATATTCCCTAAGAGGTCAATATAATTCTTTCTGTGCATTGAAAGAAAGTATTTCACTCCAAGGACACAATTTCACAGTAGTTACTTTAGGTAGTCAGCATGTAGGTGTAAGTGCCTGAGCACAGCTGAGCTAGTTTACAAATAAATTGTGAAGTGGTACACAAGCTAGGGAGCCCCAAGTGTTGCTGTGGGATGGGGGCTCCGGAGCTCCAGGCCACAGGTCTTTGTGTTGCAACAAGCCTCATCGATCTATAATTCATCATCAGTGAATTCCACAGGGAGCTTTCAGTCCTTCCCTGCAAAGGGATGGATTTGCAATAGTTCTCTGTTGGACTAATAATTTTTGAAGTGGTTTAGACAGCATCTATCAGCATCAGGGAAATCAGAACTTGATTTCTAGCCTCGTCCAGGATAGACCAGATATAAAGTTGATGGTAGGTAATATCCACAGTAGACCCTTACACTGGTTTTGAGTCAAAGGTTTAGTGGTTTGCTGCCTATCAAACTTAGACTACAGTTTCCTTCCACAGTTATTTTATTTTTCCTGAAAGTTTTTATTGTGCTAGTAATTGAAAAGTTTTGGCAGTTCACAAAACTCAATATATCAGATGTCCAAAAAAATCAGGGTATGTAACATGGCTGCATATCACTGCTGAAAAACCTGAAAGGTTTTTCTAGTGCATGACAATATGTCAGAAAGGACAATGCCAAGAGTAGTGAGCTTTAAAAAGACTCACCTTGTCATGTGACCCTTTCTTTGCTTTTTCTTTCCTTTTTTTTTAATAATCTCAAGAGTACAATCAACTGGAGTAAGAAAAAAATACTTAAAAGATCTAGCAAAAAAAAGCTGCATAGAAAGCATTTTCACAGTTGTTTTTAAATAGTTCTCACCAAACTTTAAATTAGGACTTACAAAGACAAAATACATTGCATTGCAGTTTTTTTCTGTGAAATTCACACTTATTTGGGAAATTCATATGACTGGGTTAGGTATTTTTAATACTGTACCATTCAGAAGTGCTGATTGGGATTTGGTTCTCTATTGTACTAGCACTGAAAAGACCTACATGAACACAAAATGCTACACAAACAGATTGTAGATCTCTAATATAAAGAGGTTAAACACCTGTTTGAAAAATAAATTCTTCTTAAACAAGACCTACCACATGGGAGGTAGATTAGTGCCATTAAAATATTTAAGGTACTTACATATAAAATATATAAGGTACTTATGCTCATTTCAAACATGACTGGGAAAACTGTGCTATCTCCAAAATTTTGCTGCAAGTAAAACTGAAAGTTTACTGGTTATAACTGTTGGGTCACCATCGCTTTTTTTTTAAACTGGATAAAGTTCTATTAATATACATAATGGTTGAATGTTGAAAGGACACACTATCCCTTTGAAACATTCAGCCTTACACCATAAGTCCACAGGTTGGAGGTTTCACCATTAGCTGTGAGCTTAGCTCTGCTTAGGTTTTATAACCCACTCAGCATTTGGGTTGAGCTGGTATAGGTCCTTCATGTAGGTGTCATCATCAAGGCAGCGTTCTCCTAGGAACAGAAAAGACATGTGGTTACACCAGTATCAAAAGAAAAAGGAAACAACTTTCAAAGTTCCTGTTACTGTTTTACTTCATTTACATTTTCAAGGTCTCTCTGTGGTGTTTAACAAAGGACAACGAACATAAAAGTTGGAGGTGATCTTACCCTTCCTGTCTGCCATGAAGAGGAAGGGGACAAGAGGAAGAAGGAAGAAGAGGAGGGGCTGTTCTACCTCTGTGACACATTCTGGGTCAGATTCTTCACACAGACCATGCAGATGGGAGCTCCCTTCTGTGAGGGTTTAGTAAAAAAGGAGCAATGTCCTGGTCCTCTCATGATTATATCCAAAAACTATATTCTCATTTGCATAGAAGCCCATTAAAATTTCATGTTATTTCCCCCTTTTTAAATGCTAAGTTTGTGCAAGGTTTTTCCTTGCTAAGAAGGTGTTACTCCCTATCCTGCTCCTCTCAAGTCAGCTGTTCTGCACAGCACTTATAATAGTTGCTGTTCTAGGAGGAGAAAGTAGTACACTGTTCTTGGTGCATTACAGGCAATTAATTTATGTCTAGTAGCTATGATGAGAATAGCATATGCTGATCCATCAAGATCTGCACATTCTTCCCATTCCCCTGCAGGCAAAGCATTATCTCATGCGTTTGCAGCTCTACATCACAGCCCCTCTTCTACTCTGTTGTGCAAGTGGTTGGGGTGGCTGGCTCGTGCCAGACAGATGTTTCCAGTACTTGCACTCCTGACATGGGAGGCAAGCACAGGTGGAATGCTGCAGCTGAGTTTGTCTGCCAGCTCTTTGGACTCCCTGCGCAGAGCAGGCAAGAAGGCAACACTCCCTGCTCAACCAGGTGCAGTGTCCATCTGCTCTCTCTAGGATTTTAATCCCAACCTCTGTGACCAGAACGGCCCCTGTTGCTGAACTAGGCCCTCTCCTCCACACAGTGCAGCATGTTCAGGCAGTGAGAGCATGGGGACAGTGCTTTGCCATGTCCCTATCCAGCCAGTCCCGGTGACAAAGCAGTGGCAGAAGTCCCACTCAGTGCCCTGAAGTCCCACAGTGTACTGACTACTCCAGAAATGTCTGGAGACATTCAGCAGCTGCATCTGCTAGGGGACAGGACCACAGCATTGTGCTTGTTACAGTTATGAGCATAAGTGTAAGGATATGAGCCTTCTTCTATCATGAGCCCCTCCAGTCTTCTTGTTTTGGGCTCCCTCTACATGAGTCAAGCCCACTGGGCAGAGAGACAGATGGCAAAGGTCAGGACAGGTGGTTTACTTAAACCTGTACGGTAGGTTAAAGGCAGGGAGTTTCTGTTACCTTAACTGAGAGTATTAATAAGGACTAGTAAGGACTGATTAAAGTTGAAATTCTCTGGAAGTAAACCACTCTGACAAACATCTAAGCTTTCTAACCTACGTCATAACAAAACAAAACAAACCTGCAACTATCCATGCACTTTCTCCAAGAGAAATACAATTTCTGTCACATGCTTAAAGTAACAGTAGGTTGTTCCAGTTTCACTGGAATTCTGTTACAAAAACCATTTTTCCTGCATGATTACACCTCTGTAGAACAAACAAGATATTCCTCTCCTTTAAAAAAGTCATACATCTGGGATCGCAACCTGCTTTAACAGGCATAGGAAATGTACATACTGGATTTGCAAGAGAACATTCATCTGGCATCTAGCTATCTTGGTAACTTCTTTTTTTTTGCCATCAGATTTAGTAAAAACACTAAAACATACCTGTTGCAGGAAACATAGGGAAGTGTTATTTTTAATTAAGTCTTTTGGTTTAGACACACATGCAAAAAAATTGATTTATAATAGTGATTAGGTAAAAAAGAAAAATGCTAGAAGTAGCAATTTACATATGGAATTTAAACTTGCAGAGGACAGAAATACTGCATTTAATTTTATAACTCCAAATAAATTTAACAGGTCACAGTTAAGGAAAAAAGTAAATGTAAGTCCAATCTACTACTGCTTCTAGTTCTCTTTTTGTTTTCCTGAGCACATGAAAAATACTGTGATTAGAAACTGATTCCTAATGCAAAAATACTCTTGCATTCATGAAAGAAAATTTTAGAACTGTGTTCAAAATTATCCTTGGTATTAACTTTGCTGATCTGCTATTATTTACTTTAATCAAAAGAGTCTGGAATAGGCAGAGTAGGAAAGACTAACTGTTGGAAAATTTTATCACATGGTCATTTTCTGGCTGAGCATTTTCTTCCCCCCAAAGGAACCTGCAAGTGACACTGAAATGCAGAATATGAAGGAATGTAAGTTCACTTATTATGCCTCAGTACAAAGAGATGAATAGGATGAACTTCAAGCACCTTTGTATCCAACCCTTCTGTGCTTATTCACTGTACATACATATCAGGAACATCTGTTACAGCTGCCAGCTTCCTCTGGGACAGATAATAAAATACTACTAATATAATGATCACACCAACATCTCTGCGGCCTTCTCCACAAGGTTAACTGTCTGCCTTAGTGTCAGGGAGAGCTAGGGACATGAATAAAAATGCAACCATGGTGAAGCCCATGGACAATGTGCCAAGGAATCCTATTCTAGCAAAAGTAGCTGTTCAGAAGCCATTCTTACCAATATTTCCTCCTATTTCGTAAAGGAAGACCTCTTCTTTCTTGACTGTTTGGACATTTCCACTGTAGGGAACAGAACATAATGAATGATGATATTGCAAAGCAGCTTGTGGATCAGCCACCTAGACATGCCTGGGAGAAGTTATGCTAATTAAGATCAGCACTGAACCCATCACAAATCCTTTGTGTGTATGCTTGCTGATACAGTCAGTGAACTGTACCCTTGCATGCTAGTGCAAATGAATGGTCCTGCACGTGAGCAATACTCTACAGAAAAGGTAAAATAAGATAAATGTGAGGAAACTGCAGGTTTTAGAAAAGAATTTCATTGTTATTAGCAAGTAGCTTGATATTTACCCTCTGGTTTTTCTTTTACTGCTGCTGCAAAAGTAAGTATTTCCCTCAAATATTCCATATTTCAGAAAAAGCCTTATGGTTGGGTGGGAGAAACCACATTCTTGCTGGATTTAATTGTACTGCAACTAAAAGAAGTAAAACACAGACAGTGGAAGAATAAAGTCCCTGTATTACAAAGGGATTCTATTATTCTCACTGCTTAATTGTAATGATATATGCTAAAGCCCAGCTAGAAAATAACTTTCTGACAATGGTGTAAACCTCTAAAAACACCATTTAGGAAAAAGCATCTTCTTAATCTCAACTAGTATACCATATTATTGCTTTAGCTGAATAGTTCTATATGATGAACAGGTGTGTTAATTTTCTCTTTTTTTTCAAAAGATTGATTAAAATTTCTCCCTTTCTAAATGGATTTGAATGACTAAAATGTAGCTTTCCTTTAAAATCATTTCATCTGCATGACATTTGCACATCATTATATTCCAATGCCTATTATGCTGTTATATATAAATGCATTATTTTAAACAATATTTTCTTTCTTCTTTCTTCATTCCTCTATTTTCTTGGAGCTGCCTTCTGACTTGTCCCCAGAAAATGACAAAACTATTCCTGACCCATCAGATTAAATAGCAATTAATTTTTTACTAATAACACTCATGTATTCCTGAAGGCTTCCTGAGCTTTAATGACATTTAAAAGCATTAATTCCTCAAGTGAGTATTTTGATGGCTAAATTCAGCCCAAAAGTTCATGAACTGACCAGGACTTTGAGTATTTTAAAACTTTTTTCTTGATATAATAAATGAAAAGAGACTTCTCTCGACACGATAACAAAACAAAGACGTGTTCATACCTCTTCTGGCTGAGAAACCTGGCTACTATATCACCGGCTTTCAGTTCTTCTGTCAGCTGTATTGCCATGGAAACTTTGGAAAGATGAGGCGCTTGCACCCGTATCACTCCCTGAGGAACATTAGTCTGCAAAGCAATAAGAGTGTTGGAACAAAGCTGCTAGCAGCTGGCTTTGATGAGCTTCTCAAAATACAGTATGGAATAAGTAAGTAAGTACAGTGCTCTGTACTTCGCTATCTACTCCACTTCACTACAAACACATGATAACTACACAGCCGTTCAGTAAATTACATCCGACCTCCAAAGCTCTCTTGAACAACAGGGAGAGCTTCAGAACAAAAGAACAGTAGTGTTTAATTATTTTTCAAAGATGTTAAGAATAACAATAACAATTATGCTATATTAAGAACACACTTTGGTATGATAAGAAGCATGTGACACTGATATGGTAAAGACTTGCTGCAGGCATGAAAACCAGGCAATGTCCCTGCACTGACCCTCCACTAAAACTTCTGGAAGAAACCTGTCCAGTTTCATTTAATCTGAACTTCCTGCCAAAAAGAGAAGAAAACACAAAGTACTCATGGATCATTCTACTTTAAAGCATTCTTCTTTCTTCTTTGTAAATTTCATTTTTTTAAAGACAGATATTCACTACTGCAGGTTTTTCTCCCCTATTTCTTATTGTCCAGAATATACTCAGCTAGCCAACCTGCAGGTCTGACTATGTAATGGATTTGTATTTTATTTCAATGCACAAGTCCCTCATGATGAATATTAATCATATTAGCTACAGAGAAGGAGGGCTCCAAGGACAGCTTTTCTGTCCAACTTGCAGGTACATGACATTTGAAGTTACAAAAGGCATAATTTATTTGTGAATAAGGTCCTAATTTCTGTTCCTGGAGATTTTTGTATTCCTATTACATTATCCTTTACCCAAACGTACTCATTTTGATAGGAAAGGAAAGTAAGAGTCTCTGCACTCGAGGCTGATTATGACAGTTCATTCTCTTCTTTCCCACCCCACACCCCTCCATTTACCCAATTGCAAGGCTGAACACTTTTTCTTCCATAATCAATGAATAAATCTGGGCACCTGTGAATCTCTAATAGCTTCTCTGAAACCATCAGAGTTAAACGAATATAGAACAAGTACAAATGTGAGCAGAATCAAAAGAACAGCTTCCTGAGAAAGCTGAGGGCTCATTACTATACAAATGATGAGTTATGGTAAGCAACTTTAACCAAACAATCCTTTCATGTCCAGTCTTATTATTTATCAATTTAAAAATACTAGACATCATAACTACTTCTGTCTAAAGCAGTAAGAATCGTCATAATGAGAATTTGCTATGTAGTAATTGTGGAATCAAAAATTCGTAAGATTTCAAGAGTTCTCTATGAGATTTCCCCTAGATTTATCTCTAAATTTGTCAAATCTGTTCTTTAGGGCCTCCACCTACGGAAACAGTGTCTGTAGCCATCTGCTAGGTAGTAAATCCTGCTTTAAATTTTTTTGCCTCTTTCCAAACTTTTGGGATTCTGGCAAAAAGAAATGAAATTTTTACAGATGAAATGATTATTTATAGATGTCCCTAACTGGTCTTCCATCAAATTCAGCATGGTAAATTTAAACTAGCTTTCATTTTTGTATACAGTTCTTTATCATTTTGTCTCAGTTGATTTTAGTGGAGTTTCTCCAACTTTCAGCTGGATAACTTTTTTTTTTTGCTACACAGCAGGCATATGATAAATTATTTAAAAAGCAGTCTGCTTTGAGTATCTGAGAGAAAGAACAAGAAATGTCCATATAACTCTAACATTATGGTCACAGATCAAACAGAATAATTACTTTGCTTATTCACAGAGAATCATTATTAGCTCAGCTAATTAATGCATTTTGCCACTTTCACCACCTGCATTTCCAGGAGAAATCATGCTCAGCTGCACAATATGTTCATGCTGCCAAACTATAGAGAGAACAGGACCTGAGCATCCCCTAGGCCGTACACTGTGCAACCTGGTGGGAAAGAAAATGCGGCCTCAAACCTCTAAGAGCTGAATGACAGAAGGACCAATGCTGACATTCTCAGCACAGCACAGTTCAAAACACCGAAGTTAGGGTATATCATGTATCTCCATATCACAACATATTAAGCAATGAACCTATGAGAGGATTGACAACACACTGAAGAGTAGGTCACCTGTGCTACTCAGTTTGCAAGCTCCCTCTCCTGCCGCACAGGCCCTCAGGTCAGGTTTAAAGCACTGCAACTCCTGGCTGAATTAGGTACTTGCTGAATTAGGTACTCTTAAAAAAACTGAAGATGGTACCTCCTTACTTGATGGAAAGCACACTGGCCTACAACATTTAGTCTGCAGCAGGCACAGCAGTCACCTCTGAGGTACTAATCTTCTTTCAAACCCTTCCCTTTCAGGATGACTTGAATCTACATATCACAAAGAAGAGCAGCTGCCTAGCTATAGGATCTGGGGTGGGTCTCTCCCAGTTTCTTCTATTCCATTTTTCATGACAGACTTAAATATTTTTCACTCTAGGTGCAGAGAGAAATGTAAGTGACTATGCAATATTTTCACTAATGATGGAATATTATATATACACTTACTAAAGGTACAAAACATACCAAGCAGGTATGGGGCATGAACATTATGAAGAACAAAATTGATTTTCAAAAGGTTCTTGCTACATGGAAGTCAAAGTCTGACAGATATGCAAAGAAGTTGTTCTCTTCGGGCTGCAAAATATTGCACCTAGTTTGGGACAAAAAACTGGAAAACCATACACAGAGAAATGATTTAGCAGGTAGCATTTTTTTTTTAGTAAATAATCTGGCACTGCAGAGAGTGAGACATTCAGCAGGAATCAGAAAGGTTACTTTGTGTAAATTCGAACAGATCATACCAACAGAAAGGCCATGGGATACAATGGTTTTCCTAACCTGCAGTAGCTCAGCCCAGCGCTGGTTGTGCTGCTCACGTGACTGCTCCCTTTTTTGGAACGATTGCACCATACAGAGGAGTACAATGACAGATGGTATAAATCTGGCTAAAGGCAGTAGGTAAATTTCCAGTCCTGAGGGCATCTTTCTTTGCCTGTCTAGAGCATTATTCAGCCCAACACCAACAAAAAGACTTAATCTCTAACACTGACTTGAGGCCATAGGTATGCATAGGTATCCAAAAAGCAATTAACCCTCCCAAACCCTCTAATATTAACCACTCTCAGCACTGTACAGCGATCTCACCTGAAGTTTGCAGTAAATGCTTTTTAACCTCTGTCTCAAAAGGGTAAATGTGATTGATAGAGAGGCCTCATCACAGCTAAGATGAAATTTTATCCAAATGAGCTGCTATTAAGAATGCAGATACTGAGTTATTTCTGGAGAGTATGGAAGTGACTCAGGCTCTGTCCATCTATGTTTAATCATGCGGGGTGCCACAGCAAGCGCTAGAAAATAGAAACTTTTCCTGAGCTTTTATTCAGCAGCCCACAAGATAATAAGGTATCCAAAGTTCCAAACAGGTTTCATGGGAGTGGGAATTCACCACACATCTGGGTGCCTCACTTGCCATCTAAGTGAAATATAGTTCAACTGCATAGGAAAAGTCACCTCATTTTTAAATTAAAGCATTATAAATTGAAAATTGGAGAGATAAAAACCCCAAACCAATAAATTTTCTTGAAAGAATGAGACTTTTTTTACTTGAAAAATGTATAAAATTGTCATTCACAATGAAGCCTTATCAATTTGTGAATATGATTTTAAGACTAATATGTTCTCAAGCACCTAAAATTACTGAATGCTTGAAATTAGCATGAAGGATTTGTAAAAAAATTCTACCATTAAATTTGGACAAAAATCTCCACAGAATTCTAGGGCTTAAAGAAAATTATTGAATAGTAACTTTACATTTACATTCGAGTAAGAATATAACATGAGGCTTCAGCTTTAGCTCCCCAGTGGATTAGAAAGGCATAATTTACTCCAAAAGACCTCAGCCCTAACTCCCCAGTGGACTAAAAAGCCATATCTTTGCACTGAATTATAAAAAAAATCCAATATCTGAACTTGAAACAGCATTTACTTCTTTCAGTGTATTTGCTGTTATTTCTGTGTTGAACACAGGATGGCAGCATTAAGTGTCATCTCATCATAACTCAACTGAAATGAATTCAAAGAATTATTTTCTTATTAGATCAAGAAAAACAAATTCCAGTGTTTAATTAGCTTTATTTTAAAATCATATGTAAGCCATTCTGTGTCAAGATTCCTTCATATAGATAGATACGAAAGTAAGGCAAAGTGATGCCTGGGGAATTAATTAATTTTGGACACTCAGATATGTGTCAAATACTGCATACAAAATGAGGTAGGAACACTGAAATATAAGTCTCCAGCAGATTCTGGATATAGAGCATATTCATTTGCCAAATTCTATTTGTTTTGGCTTAAAAGCTTTAAAAATGCCTTTTTAAGAATACAACAACCCTTTTTCGGGTAACAGCCTGACATACACACTTGATAAGAAAACCAGACTGCTCAGAGCACTGCATTTCTAACAGCGACCACAAGATGACTCTACCTCACCAGAATCTTCACTGTGGCTCAAACCCACAAGGGGGTATTTTCATACCACCAAAGCACGAGATTCTCATACCACCCAAATCTGATACGTTTTCATTATGGCATCAGAATACACATATTTGCTATTACCTGTTCGTGTATTTAAACTAACTTTGGAATAATGTACTTCAAATGCTTTATGATTAAAGTACTATATTGTATATGCAAAAAAGTTTCAAAAAATCGTAGTTATAAAAATTACAAACAATTTCAACATGCACGAGATGCATTTTTAAAGTTTTGATGTCAGTGGAAACAGCTCAACTAAAATCTTTCTGAACTACGGGAAAAATTAACACTATAATTGCCACAGGATTTTTGTATTTTAAAGAATGTGTGAAGAGTGTTACGCTGAAACTTATGCCTTGACATCACTGATGGGTCTGGCAGAAGCCAATTACCTAAACGAGAGATACTGAACTGTGGATTTTATACACTGGAGTAAGCTGGCAGTAGCCACCTGGACAATAGATGCATAAGAAGCAGTTTATCAGTTTTTCATATTTGTTTCATCCTTTCAGGTTTCTTGGGTTGGGCAGGTTGTGCATGTTCTAGCTAAAGACTGAGACAAAGAGTTCAGTGGTTTTGGAACTCCTGTAGATTGAAGAAGAATTAAATGCTAGATTTGTTTATAAACACTTTTAAATATGAAGTAGTGAAATCTAGATATTTAGTTTTTAAGTAAACACATGATCTGCTGTGACTTCCACTGGGCAACAACACACCTAAACGTGGGTTCAGTAATACTGAGTCTTGTCACAACACTTGCTCTCTCTACAGATACTGACCTAATGTATATTTATTTCAAATGCCCAGATTGAAACAATCTGTGGGATATAACTTTTCAGAATAGAAATATTCTGAAAAATCGGTGAAAACAAAGAACCAGTACAACCCTCTAAATGTGCTATTCCAGGAACCCATAAACTGTGAAATCCATATTAACTTGCTTTCTATTGAAATGCTCAGTTTAATTAATTAATTAATTAATTAATATCCCCTCTGCTATATCCACTAAAAATTACAGTCCTATTAATAAAGTATTTCAGATGTATGTTTCCTTACATCATTAGGAGCTCTCTCCTGTTTCTCATGCTTTTCCCGGTCATATGCCATCTTTTTCAGAAGTTTCTTCATCGTTTTGTCCTTTTTCTCCTTCTTCTGGCTTTCAGTGTTTTGTTTTCTCACTTGGTTAACAATAAACTTTGGAATCTAGATAAATATAGAGTAAGCATGAATAACTACATAATTTTCTTACCAAAACTTTGTAAATGGCCAGATTATCATGTAGAACTCAAAAATAGTATTTCTTTCCAGTAATAACTAAAGATTCAAATAATACAAAACTGTGAAACAATTTTAAAACCCCTCCATTTGTAATACAATATTCCATTCAGTAAGCTCTCAGGGGAAGAGAGGTGGAATCATACAGTGTTTTCACTTTTCTCAGCCAAAAAATTTCACTTGACACTTAGTGTGTAAAATGGTGATAATTACTTCTCCTCCCCTCAAAGGTCAAAGTTGTTTCAAGTTGTTGATGGACAGCAAAACTCCAGCTTGTCCAGTTTGTCTAAGCTAGAGCGTTGCTTAAGACCATGGCACAGCTTCATGTTTTCTCAAAACATGCTTTATAGAACATTAAGTTTGGCCCAAAAGGGCAGTGAGTTCAAACACTGTTTCCTGCTAATATCTCTAGGCCAAAAAGGATTGCCCATAGGAATGTATACTGATAGACCAAATACAAATATCCCCCAAGGACTTATTTTTGAGTTCATGTGTAGTACATACAATATTAAAACTCTGGCCACAAGAGCTTAACATCAGATGTAATATTGTTGTTTTGCTCCCACAAGAGTTACCTATGAGCAAGAACCCAGCTGGATCAGTCATGGATGTAACTTCACATGACTTCTCTATTCAGATACCTTGTTGAGAAATTTATCATCCTCCACCCCCCTTAAAAACACACTTACTGTCCAGAGAAGTTTTTGGTACTGAATCATAAAGCGCATGACATTTGCTGTCCCAGCTGCCATAACAAACTCGCTTTGTTCAATAGTCTTTGAGCCAAACCCATGAAACGTGAAAAGGTTTGGGGCCATCACCATCGCAACATTCTTTAATGTCATCTTATTTTTGTCTCGGTGATCAATTACCCTTTGGAGGAATTCAAGCAGTACCTGAAATAAGAGCAGAACTTACAGCTCAACTCGGCATGTGAAAAGTGAAGCATGTGCAGAGTTGAAAATGAACATACGAGTGAAACATGATGTTGTATATTTTTTGGAAAAAGCTCTTAATTCCTAATAAAACCACATTAAAAGCAATCAGTAAGAGCAGTGGGAATATATTTATTCACAGAATGGTAATGCAAGTTTTGTTTCCTTCAAGTAATGAAGTAAAACATTCTTGTTGGTTTTTTTTATATTTTCAAAAGCAGTCATGTGACTTTGAGGCCCAGCACAGTAAGATTTTTTTCAAAATCTTTGTTATGTAGGTGCATAAGCAGCATCCCACAGATGCTTGTGAAGACATTACTGTTGGCATTTGTTAAATTGAAAGTGAACACAATAGTGCCAGCTGTCATGGTTATGGGAACATGGAGTGGCTAATTCTGTAAGGTAAGCAATTCACGAGTAAAGCACTGCATTGTGAATGACAGGTAGCCAGGCAGAAACCGGCAATTTTCAATTAATTCAGTTCCAGATGTTTGCAGCTCAACTCAGGAGCCTTCTTGACTGCCTCCACACAATAAACAAAGTCAAAAAGAAGGTCTTGTTTGAACAATAAGACCTAGTAGCATTTTTTGCCTGTAATAGATGATGTTCTGCATCCTACACAAATCCTGCATTCATTCTTGATTGTAACAGTTTTAGCAGTAAGCATATTCTGAAAAAAACCATTAATAGCTTTGCTACAAAGGACAAGCACAAATTGGAAGAATCCATGTAACGTGCTACAAATAGCAACAGGAAGTGTAAATTTCTAGTTTGTTGAAAGTAGAAACAAAGTGCACAGAAAAAAGTGAGGAATAAAAATGAAGAGCTAAGCCCACTTCACAAAAGGAAACTCACATCCATTGTATTCTAACCCTGTTTACTTTTTGCATTGGAAATAATGACTGCTGCTGCAAAAAAAAAAAAAGGAGCAAAACTTCTAAGAGAAAAGGTTGCTCACTGGGAGATTACTATTGCAATCTCCTGGAAAAATTTCAAGTCACATTCTTAAAAGTCATTTGGGAGGAATTAGGGCCCTAAGTTTCTTTTTTTTCTCTCCCAAAGTTATGTGAAATATGGGGGGAAAAAAAAGAATCACTAGTTTCAGCATTAACTTTGAACTGAAAAGAAAAAAGAATGTTAAAAAGACAACAGCATTCATTGCAGTGGATTCACACAAACAGACAAAATACTTATGGAGGAAAACAGTATTAACAATTCTAACCTTCAGGGTGTCTCTGTTTGCTTCAGGTAGAAGGATAACCAAAAGATTCAAAGCTTGCAGTTGCTGTTTCCTTGTTGGGAGATCTGCCAGTAAAGCACAGGGACCTCAGTATTTTGAAACTGTTATTTGTACTCCTCAAAAAGCATGATTTCTAAGTTGAAACCTCTTGCAAAACACTGAATGCATACACATGGCTAATTATCATAGTATGACAAAGGACTGGCAGATCCTGGTTTTCTGATACTCATTTCCAAATGTTCTTTTAGGATTCAGTTGATGTGTGACTCAGCAGTCTCTTGGCAATGTTTTCTAGATGCCTTGTGATTTCTTCTTTATTTTGCAATGCTACAAGAAGGAATAGCTAACAGTTCTTCCCTTTCTGAGCCTGTGCCCCAACATAAGAAAGGGTATATTCAACGCTGCTTTCACAGTTTCTCTGGTTGCCTTCACAGTTGCACGATCTCCCAAGTCACCCACACAGAATGAATACCACATGTCACTGAGTAAGGCAGGTCTCCAGCGACATAACCACCAGCAGCTGCAAGGCAAACCAGCAGAGCAGAGAAGCTTAACACGTATCTACAGCAGAGAGTGCTGTACCAAATGAGGCAAGCTATAATTAAAGAAAAGTAACGTTGGTTCTGCCTTTTACCAATTGCTCAGTGGTGCATCATTCACCCAAGCTGCACAATGAGTGCATCCCTACACTCCTCCACCTCCTAGAAGGGCTCCTATGTTCTGGCAGTGCAGAAAGCCCCAACTCTCTGACATTTGTCACTTGTGATAAACTTCCTCCTGGCATGCTTTAGAGGACATGCTCTGGCAAGTCTTCTCAGAAGATTCCTAATGAAACAGGCCATACACAAAAGAAGTGAGGAAGGAGGTACCTGCACAACATAGTTTTATCACACTATTTCAAAATTCAGCAGGGCTGTTCTCATGCTGGGATTCCAACTGAATTGCTATTGCAAATACATTTCATCCAAATCAACTTGGGAGACACCACCAAACAAAAACAAAAGTTCATTGATGAAATAAACCACCCCCCACCCCTCCCCCCACTTTGCTGACTTTCTACCATACTAAAAATTAAGGATCTGAAAAAATGAGTGGCAAACTGTATAGCCATTTAAAACATCAAGTAGTGAGAGCAGTGTATCTACCTGCTTTAGAAAGACAGACATTAAAAGTAAGGCTTAAATTCAAAACACCATATGTCACAATGTTCAAAAAGCAATGAGAATCAATCTTTTCCTAGGAAAGTAAGCAAAAATACAATTGCAAAACAATTAAAATTCATTATTTAAATCAAGAGTCTGTCTGTTCACCTAAGTAACAATTGAATTTTAGTTGCTTACATTACTTAAATTAACAGATTAAATTGTTCAAATTATGTTGTTTGAATATTTAATTCTAACCACACTACTTAGTCACAGAACCATGAAAAACACTGATTACTGTCACAAAGATGGTACTTTTTCTCTACCACCTAATCTTATTGCACATAACCAACAAGACAGACAATTTAAACAATGGGAGGCTATGAAGTGCTATGTCTGTTTTGAAGCAAATCCTTTGGTTCAATATAGAATGTGGTTTGGATCCTGGCACCTGAGTATTTCTGGGTAAGTAAAACCACATAAGCCTTCAGACAGCTCAGGAGCACAAGCAGAAACCCTCCTGGCTCCGATCACTATCCAGTAAATGGAACAACCTTGTGGAGCTGTTTGCTGCCAGCACCATCTGAAAGCGTTCTGGCCAGTTTTAACTTGACACTCGGTATTGCAAAACCAATAACACTGTGCAGCAGGCCAAAGCACCAGCCCCCTACTCCAACCAACCTCATGGCACTGAAAGGCAGCTCACAGCTGGAAGACTTGACATAGCCCACCCTTTTAAAGAATATTTGTCAGTCTGCCTGTCCATGGGAATTCTCTGACCCAAACTTTAGCTCAGTTGGTTGGAGCATAGTGCTAATAATGCCAAGGTTGGTGGTTTGATCCCCATACGGACCATTCAAAAAGTTGGACTTAATGATCCTTGTGGGTTCCTTCCAAACCAGAATATTCTGAGATTCTGTGAAAGCCCCTCTTAGAAAGGAGCCATTGCTCTGCCTGCAGACAAGGGGAATAGAACTTGCAGTCCCATGTTGACTGGGGAGTTAAGGTATGTGGGTTGTCACTCCAGACTCATTATCATCAAGCTCTTCCAATTACAGCTGGTAAGTTTGCTGTCTTGCTGATGAGTTGGCAAGGAGGACATTTTCACAAGAACTTGCAGATCTCAAGGGACCATGGATGATCAGCAGTTCTGACAATTCTGCTCTAACTTCTCCTCTTATAAACAGATAGAAGACCCTAAACAGTATAAACTATCATTTGTCGTATTTCCTGAAGAACTGTTTATCTTTGTTGTGGTTTTCTTTTGAAGCAAACACTATTTATAAACTGAATACTGTCATATACATTTTCCATATAACCCTTGTATACCTCCTAACTACTAACAGAAACTACTAACAGAAACAATGCTTTCATTGTATGAGTAAACTATTAAAATAGTTGTTACTAGATGCTACTAGTACATTAGCAAAATTATGCCCAACTCTTCTCAGGAGAACTCATATTGTTGTTATTCAATTTGTTTCTCAGCAAACAGGCACCTCTCTGCATATTCTGGAGTATCAATTTTTTCAGCAGAGACAGAAAGGACACTACTCACTCTGCACATCTTGGAAAGCCTTGAGATATTCTACAGTGAGGAGTGGCTGAGGCAGTTCACGGATGAAGAGTTTTAAAAGACTTGCTGCATCATGTTGCTTTACGTTTTCCCAGTTGAAAGTCCCTTCATAAAATTTTGCTTCCAGTTCTTGGCAAAGACCCTGAAAGGCAATGGATACAGAGAGCACCAGTAATACTTGGCTGCTGGAAGTCACACGTTATACACACAGCAATACTTTCCACACTTTGAAAGAGGGGTATGGATATCTGAAATATCACTTAACTCCAGCTGCTGGTCGTCTTTTGCTACAAAAAAGATAAATTTGGAATCACAAGTACTTCAAGGAAGCATACAGTAATAGGCAGCAATCAAATCATATGGGAAGAAATCCCATGGGCCTGAGTCAGGGCCATATGGAATATACAATAAGAAACAGATATCATACTCAAGCACATAAAGGTCATGACTTCCCCTCCGCCCAAATATTAAGACTTGTCTGATATACAGAGCAATTCTGAAACTGCGACCCAAGGGTGTTGCTGTAATGCATACATGGCCATTTTAATAAACAAATAAGCCAAATATGTGTGTTGACACAGCTTCTTATCAAAATATACACTAAGGTGAGGCTGGTTCTTTTTTTAAAACACAGGGAATGATTTGTGCAACTGAATAGCTGAATGTCTTGCCACCTACAGGGAATTCCATGTTGCTGGGCACATGCAGCCTAGCGCTGGGTGTCAAACGTGCCCTGTGTAGAAGTGGACTGTCCCACAAATCATGAGGTTGTGCAGCAGAGTAAAGAGCTCTGAAAGTCTCAGTGGAAGGTCATAACTCTGGGGTTGGCAAAGGGTGGGATACTGTTGGCAGCAGACATTACCATATCCCTGCCCTGCTCCCATGGCACTGCTACTACTGGGTTTTCACAGATGCACAAATGGGAACGCGTCACAAAGACCAAGTCCTTCTTAGTCTACTGCTAAGCATCAGTTCTGATCTCACACCCCCTTCATTTATTTCCTAGTCTGGCAGAGTGAGAAGCAACCTCAGCACAGGGCCAGTGGCCCTGAGGCACCTATCACAGGTCCCTCCCTTCTTCTAGCTCAGTTATTCTGGACAGAAAAGAAGGACAGAGACACTGGCTTGTTTTGTAAAATACGTGCTGTGTAAAAATATGGCCATAATAATTTATCTGGACTAGAAGGGCACATTGAAGAGAGGATATTAGATACATTTTTAAGTTACCCTTCTCATTAAATTTAACTTTGTCCAAATGGAAAATGGATCTATTTCCAAAGAAAATGTGGACACTTGGTTTCATATAAAAGTTGGGTGTTCTCAACTGTCCTCTAGAGAGATCTGTTGTCTCCACTGACTGTATTGAAAGTACAAATGTGCAACGGTCATAACTCAGATGTCTAAAGTCAAGTGGGTATGATTTCCTGATCATCAAAAATAGCACGCTTTAGAAACAGAGATGAAAATTCTCCCCCTGAGGCTCATCAGCTTCTCCATCCACATTCAGACCAAATCAGTGCAGCAAATGCAGTATTAAACATATAGATACAATTATTTTATATGGGAGGCAAAGGCAGAAATTTAAACTATGTGTCCTAGTACTCCAATGCTTACATTTTAAAGTAAATGTATTTGACTATGGGGTATATCCAACGCATTTTTAATAATAACCCTAAAATCTATAGAATATGATAGCAAAGTATTTTTCTGTGTCTTTCTATAAATATATAATGAGGAAAATACTTTTTTTTTCCCTGTCTAAGAAAATTAAGGGAAAACTTCAGTCCTTTAGTATGATGAATTCCTTGCTTTTTAAAAAATTTTCTATTTGAATAAGTAAAAGAACTTAACATATTTGCTTACAAAACTGTCGCTTAATTTAAAGAAGTAGTTCCTGCAAATAGAGAGATTAAAAACAAATGAAAGCCAAATAGTGAATGATCCACTGCCTGCAAAATTGTATTAAGCTAAAAAAATCAAAGAACAAACAAATAAACAAAATCACTAAGAAATCACTCCAGTTTGCAGAACTTATGTGAAGTGGAAAATAAAGAATGGACGAAAATTGAAAAAAATATTAGTATCTTAGTTACTGGTAAATAAACAAACCAAATTTCCATAATATTCCCTTCTTTTAGTTGTTTCTAATGAACCAGCAGCTGGACCAAGTTCTACAGAACAGAGGCTGGCAGACGTCTTCGGACAGCTGAATCCACTTAAATAGTCCTTTCTGTTTAGAATTTAAGGCCAGTTCAGACCATCTTTTTAACACACTGAGCCTTGGCATGAATCATACTGTGTATTTAGCTCCCTGCGTTAAGGGAAACAGCAGGGAAGAGCCTGCATGTAATTGGCACTCACCCTGCGAAGTGTCGGTGTGCACGGACGTGCCCAACAAGATTGCGCTCAGCGAGCCGAGCAGTTATATTGCTGTTCGTAAAAATAAACGTGAGAGGTTCTTGAGAGCATGCTGCCTGCCTTGCCCTGTAACACAGGTTAAGTCTAGCTATTAAAAAAGGCTCACAATGCCAGAGAAAAGCTTCCTCCTGGGGTGGAAAGACCGTGTATGAACTGTTCAGATGATTAAGCTGGTTCAGGGAAAAAGCAAAAGGCTGGAAAGCTCATGCCAAGAATTAATGAGATTTTGGCACAACTGAATTTGAAATGTAGCTTTGACTCTCCTTCAAACTTGAACTCCAGTCTTCTCCTCAAAACTACACTGGGTGAAACCATCATTTCTCTGGCTAATATAATTCAGTTTTCTTTGTAAAGAGATTTTGCTTTCTGTTTTTGAAGATTTTCATAACAATGGGATGCTAAAATATATTCGTATGACAACAAAATAAAATCAGCAACCACAGACACATTTTGGGGGATGTTAACAACCTATACAATATTTTACCTTTACTCTTGTCGCAACTCCTGGTATTCTAAGAAGTCCTTCTGTTTCCAGAGTTGTCTCTTCTATCTGGGCAATGAGCTGTCAAACACAAATCAAATTGGTATGAACAAAGACGCCAATTAAAAATTACTGGCAGACAGTTCTGACATATTGGAGCCTTCATGCTTGTATCTCTCTCTGTGCATATGCATTTGTGCACACAGATATGTAACAAGCAGAGGCTCAAACTCAGTTTGCAAATGGATTACAGTTGTTGTAGAAGAAAACTTTAATGTGATTCTTACCCTTTTTTATGAATACTATTAAAGAAGAGTTTGTCTAGTTTATTAAAAAAGAAAACTGTATGTTTTTTACCTCCTTCAAGCCTCTTCTGAAGACTGAAGAATTCTTTTCAAAAATTACTGTGGTTTCAAAATTATATCCCAATTACTACCCTTGTTAAAATGTCCAAATCAAAATAATTAAGGTAACATTCTCATAAATACCCTAGGACTTTACTAGAGGAGAACTAAGAACTTCTAGGCTTTAAAGAAGCCTCTGATTTGCAAATTCTGACATTCTCCTAACAAACTCAAAAGTTTGCAACCCTTCACATGGAGAAATTTGCAGAAATTCAATAAAAATACTCAAAACCCGTATCATGATTTTTTTTTCTCTAAACAATATGCCTAGAAGTATTCACTGAAGGATGGATTTAAGAGTATTCAAAACAAATCTGGAAACGTCAAAAGCTGATGACATAATTTTAGCACAAATAGTTCCCACGATGTTTAACTAGGGCAGTGCCTTTGTTACATGCCTTCCTGCACCAGCTCTTGATTAAGAAAAATTATGCAACACAGTTGTGTTTTTTCCAGTTACAGAAATGAAAGGGAGTTTACCTACCACTATATTTATGTAACAGATAAACGAGATTGGACAGAAAACCCCACAAAGTCAGAAAACAGCACTTGAAGTGTCACCCTAGTGCATTTTCCATGGTTAAAAAAAAAGTGCTAACTGGCTCCATCCAACTCTCCCTGTACCCAGCTTACACCAGACCAGTGGCTGCCACTCACACCTGCTGGGCACAAAGATGCTGTGGCAGTGTGTGACCTGCCATCGTCACCACTTCTGGGGAAGGCAAGGTCTGGTGGCACCACTGGTGGCCACGACTCCTTCACAAACACTCACAAGTGTCCCCTTGGCACAGAGCAAGAGGTGGCCACTGGCCACCACCAACCTCCTGCCTGTGGGAAATCCCCTCTTCATCTCTATCAGGGCTTTCTTAGCAGGCCAGAGACTGGAATTACTGTCAGCAGAAACTTCTGATGAAAATACATGAATTGGTATTACCATCAGATTTTCCAGTTGGAAAATCCCTGACTAAATTATGTCCTTATTTTTAATTTAAATTCCTCAATGGAATAAAACTAGGTTTATTTTTATTTTTAGTTAAGCAGCCTTCCTGTTAACTTGCTTTGTTTCGCTTCAGTGATAAACAAGGTACATTTAAAAAAGCAGAATGAACAATATTGCTCTCTTGCACTTTATATAAATCCCTCATTCTTGGGCAGCATGCGCTGCAGAGAACAGGCAGAAGAAATGGGAAACTTTTTATTTTCATATTCTCATTTGAAGTAAAACTGTTTTCCAAATGATGCCTGCACTCTGCAAAACAAATCACATCTATAAGCTATAAATGTTTATGTAGAACTTTCGATGTTGCTGGGATAGCAGAGTGATCAATCACTGTTTGCAATTTGGTTTCTCAGTTTATAGATAGCATCTTTTCCAGAAATGTGTTTTCATGATTTTGAGGAAGTAATTTCTGGCATGAATGACACAGAAGTAGTTTCCAGACCATGATGCAAAACTACTTTGAGATTTCTGTTTCTCAAAAAATAACAAGCACATAACATCCATAAACAGATTGAAATGGTAATGATGGAGCACTGAGTTTCTGTCAGTGTTAGGACAGGTCCACACACAGTAGTTTCTTTTCTTCTCATGAAATGAGACATACTGTGCGTGGACAGGAAACCCAGGGTCTCCATCATCTTTCCAATTATCTCCCCCAATACCATGACATGATATGGGCCAAAGCATACCCCTGTGTACTAAAGCAACGAGTCTTCTGGAAAAGCACCTGCCTTGTGAGTTTATTTCTTTAATTCAAAATATGTCTGATACGACACAAAGTATCACATTTACTGAATTTGTAAGTAAAGTTGCAAAAGAAGTTACAGTAACTTGCATGGATTCAAGTATTACACTGAAAACTGCTACAGGAAGGAAATAAATCCAGGACAAAATGTTATGTTTTTTTTCATTTGCATGTATATAAAAAGTTGACTTCTTCATGCCTATTTACCTTTTGAAAAATCAGTGGGATCTTGGTTCCTGGGACCTTCTTCTGATCCTGTTCCAGTAAAAGTGACAATGGGACACCAAACAAGCCAGAGTCTGAAGAATTAAGTAGAAGAAATTGAGATATTATCCACATCTTTTCCAGTACATGTGATACTGGCATAAACCCACATTTCTGAAGCAGAAAGTCTATTTGACGTGTTCAGAGCTATCGACCTTTTGTTTAAAGTGTTTTAATGTCTTTGTCAATCACGTTATTACACAAAACATTCTGGCTGAAAGGATTCATCATCTCTTCCTCAGGAGTATTCTGTTTTGACTTCAAATTGCCGTCCATATATTCTGTAGCACAGTAAAACAAACTGCATAAATGTACCATCTGCGTAGTTCTGGTGTGCAGAATGGGTGTCATCATGACCCTGCCATGCAGATCTTCATCACTCAATGCAAGTTATTATACATAAGATGTAAATGGCACGGGTAAAATATCCAGAATTTGGTCACTAAAATGAGACAAATACAGTTATATATTTTGTCTGTTATACAGACAAAAACCCAGAGTTACTCTGAACAGCTCTCTCTTTGAAGATTTGGAAATAACAGCTTTTCAACTCCTGTGCTTTTGAATTATATAGCACTGGCAGAATAGCAAGATAACCAGCTCACCAAAGGTTAGTTTTTAAAAAAAGCAAAAGTACAGTTAATTCTTGGTTAGAAAATAACTTTTACAATAGGGCTAAGGCAATTCAATTTCTTTATTTTAAAAAGGGAATTCAGTCACAGTTAATTTAGCCCTGATGAAAAACTAACCTTAGTCTTCATGTAAATGGGACTTTCATGTGTTATGGCCCAGTTGAATAGAAGTGAATGACCATTTAAAGAGAGCTATGCTAGTAATGACTAACGCAAAGTCTGCTGACACAGAACTTCTCTGTCAGAAGTACTGGTAATTGCTGTATGTGCAATTCTTCTGGAACAGCATATAACAATACATGTAGTTAAAAACTGCTGCTTGGTATGATTCCATGCCAATATTGAACACAGAACAGATGCAATTAGCAAAAAAACCTGTCAGCCTTTGAGGAAATATGATATACGCCAAAGAAAGATCAATTTCAGGGCCAAACCAGAAGCTCTTGTATCTCTGTCAGCACAAAATGTCTACCTATAAAATACAAGAGACTCATACATACAGGCGGTATCCATACCCCATAGCTTTATTATCTCGAAGTTCTTGTCAATAATAAAAGTTTCCATTGAAATATAGTTGAAAAAACAAGCTCCAGGAGGTCAATAAAAAGGCAGGGCTGGGCACAGCACAGCATTCTCCAGAAGAATGATGTTTTCATCATCTTCACGTACTCAAGCACAGAGAGGAAAGCGAATAGACCCACCACTGTATGAATCAATTGGCCAAACAACACTTCAGGGGTGAAGAGGTAAGGGTCAGACAGAGCAACAAGGCACTGAAGGCAGTACATTGCAAAAGCAGATAAGCTTGGCAGAAAAGGTGACATCATTGTCTGTTTCCTACACATTGACATGAGTCTAGCCTATCTTTTTTACCTTTTAAAGAAGTTTTTATTCAATTCAACGTTTTATGAATGCCTGCCATTCAGATAATAATACTGAGAGTGAAATTCAATTAACAATTAATTTTATAAGAAGAAGCAGTTAAAACTAAGACCCAAAATACAAGAGAAGAAAGTGCTTTATCTCTGTTTATTAGTGACAGCACAAATACTTCTGCAAGAAGAAAATGTATTCAAGCAATCAAGGTCTTGTTGATGTTTCTGTGTATGCCTTTTGCATTAAAAAAGCTGTTCACTATTACTGTAAAGTGAAGAGCATATTTTGAAGAATCTATTGTACCTTGCTGTGTATCTCTCTGTGCTCTCTGTTGCTTTCAATTATTTAAAGTGAGCTATTGCACTGTCACATTCACTGAACCTTGACAACAGAGTTTGGCCAAAGCAGGCTTGTGATTAACTGGTAACACATTTCAAGCTCTTGTAAAGCATTTAGCAGAAGCCGAAAATACAAAAACCAAACAAAGCACTGAAAACCTCTAGCATCATGAAATTGGCTTCCATGTATTCTATGCTCCCAAGAAAAGCGCTGTGATTACACATATGCTCCAACGGCTTGCAGAGGAAAGTGACGTGTTGCAGCTGCCTCTGCCTCCTCTGCAGCAGTTTACATCTTCCACTTTATGTGATGCCATTCAGCATAACAACTGCATTATAGCCCAAGTAAATACTGGATGGGCAAGGCCTATATGACACAGGAAAGTTTGTGCCAGACAGAATAGGAAACAGGTGACAAAGGAAATCAGGAAAAAAATACCCACAAAGAGCACATGCACATGCTCTTGGGAATAAATCAGCACAGACAAACTTCTGTGAAGCAATTCTTGCTGCACAGCATGCTACTAAGACAGTTACCCTTCACTCCTTAGTTTATCTGCTCAGTGACTGTCTTGAGTTTTAACTACAGAAAAAGAGCTGGAGATATTATGTCACTGAACTTGTTTAAAGCATGCCTTGAGTTAAGGTGTAAAATTAAATGTTGATCAGGACCTGTGTTACTGCTCATATATTAAATATAAATTTTCTGCTGGAAAACCATAAAGAAACTGGTACATTTGTTTTTTTGGATTAAACAATGCAATTGGTTCAGAATACAAAACACCAACTTACCTTTGGTTTTGATTTTTACAGCTTTTTGCTGCTTGAATTCTGTCCCAAGTATGTCATAGAGAGCAGTTAATTCAATCAGTGCTAAAGAATAGACTTTCTTCATGTCCTGAGGGGCTAGGTCACCAATCTTTGTGGTACCTGTTTTGTCCTTCGGCAGTCTGAAATTCTAAAAGCAGAGATTTGCAGCAGGGTGAATAATCCAAGTCATGACAAATTACTTAGCTCAAGAGCTGTGCTTCCTTCAGGGTATAACCTTTCATCATGAAGCCTGCTGTTACTGACTAAATCACGGGAGAATCCCCCAAATAGGTTAAAAAGCAGATGATCTTAAAATGATGGGAAGATTTAGGTTCCCAGTGACTTCTGGAGGTCATCTAATTCAATTACTGCTCAAAGCAAGGCTAAATACAAAATCTGATTGGGTTGCTTGTTTTTGCTGTTCAAATCAATTTTGAAAATTCCCAATAACCCCTGTGGGAACCTGTTTCAGTGTGGAATGCTCTCATGGGGACTTTCTTGACTTTGCAAAACAAAATTTCCCCATTAGTCTCTTGTGTCCATTAACTCTTGTCCTTTTACTTGGCATCTCCAAGAAGAATCTGGATTTGTCTTGTAAGCATCTACTCGCCCTTCCACCTTCTGCATCCTTTTCCAGTTTATAGTGGTGGAAATGGCCGTCCATGAACAATCCTATGCATGTACAATTGGGATAGAAATCCCTTTGTACTTGTGCAAACAAAATAAAATATTTGGCTGCCATATAAATAATAATAAAGAGGTTATCTTCTTAGGGAAACGGGATACTTAATCATGGCTCCTTTCTACTGCACTAGATACTCAGAGGCTGCAGTCAGAGATCAATATAAGGAATTTAGCTGAGGGTGAAGGAGAGGGACTTCCCAACTCATTGAGCTTTCTAACTCCATCTCTCACCAGCAGGCTTCTAAGTATGCATTACTCAAAGCAGGAAGGTTAACAAGACTTTCTTCCACTTGGAAAGACATATCATACTCATGAATCATTTTCTTACCCTGTACAAACCCAGCAACAGCAGAGATGAATTGCTGGTTATGGTACATGACTACAAGGGCACATACCAAAACATAAACATAATTTACAAATGGTAGATACTCAGCCACTTCCCCACCTTGAGCTTTCATTGACTTGTACAAACATGTCTGTTTAAAAACAGCTGCCGATGATGAAGGTGCAGCCAATAACTTGTAGATTTAAATAGGTAACTCCCTTCCTTTTCATACTATTTTGCAGCTCCTTTTGTAACTGAAGAAGAAATCTCATAGCCATGTCTTTGAGCAATCCTTCACAAGCCTAACCAGAAGTAGAGCTAATGTATGTATTATGCATATATATATGCATATATACAGAAGTTAGAGCATAGCTTTAATCTCCTTGTTACAGGCTGCATTAGAGAAACATGACTCAAACACTTCAGAATCCATCTCTAAATATCCATTAGTGTCTGGTTTATAATGTTTAAACTAGGATACAAGGGGTAATTACTACTTGAAGAACTGCACATGTCCTTATCTAAATTAAGTGTTTGAAGAACTGGGAAACATTACTTCAGAAACTGTGTTTACTCAGACATGTTTGCATACAATGTTAGAAAAAAAAAGAAGACAATTTTCACACCAGTCATTAGTTTGCAGGTTATATGTAACTGCATGTTCATGAACTGTTAGGCAGAGAGAGATCCTCAAAGAGATTTCTGAGGATTGACAACAAAATGGCTTGGAGGATTTCCTTTTGTATTTATATGGATTCATTCAGAAAGAGCCTTTTTTTATTAAGAGCTGGAAAGAAAAAGTGAGTTCAAATAATTCCTTAATTTCTTGCCATTTGACTTCAGACCTCTAATTTCTACAGACAATTCTTTCTTCATTCTCGTCCTTCAACTACCTGCATTGGACAACTGCATAAGGTTTCTACAGGCATCCACCAACCCTTTTTATATTACAGCAGAGCTTTTTATTAGAGGTAAAGCATCTCACCTCAGATAACAGAAAAAGGGGCTGTAAACAAATGAAGCAAGGACACAGTTTGTGTACAACTACCACTAAGCTATTATTCCAGCTTAATATTAGCAGTTCATTATTGCTTCCATATAGAGTGCATTTTGTCAGACAGACAAGCACATAAATAGGCATAAAAGTAGTTATTTTCATGTTATTGAGCATAGTATTCCCAAAAATTAGTTACCTTAAGAAGCTCTGTCTTTACAAAGCTGAAGTTGGCAATGTTCTAAATCTAATTCACTCAGCATCAGATAAATGTCACCCAAACAGTACCTCTAGTTTAAAAAAAAAAAGAGAAATAAATAAGAAACACCTACTGGGAGAAGAGTGTCACTTCCTCCACCTTTGCACATTTTGCCTACTGAGCTGTCTTTGAGATTAGCTGCCTGTTCTGCAAATGATATCTCCAAATTGATGTCAGTGTCTGAAGATGGCATGTCTTCAAGCAGGTTCTTCTGCTCATCTGTTCCAAGACTGAAATTTGGACCTGAAAACACCAAAAAAAAAAGCTAAAAATCGACAGTAGCAAAATCGAGCACCACTCAGTGCATGAGTGTAAGTTTTAAACCAAGTAGAAGTTAATTCTGTGCAAGCAATGGTCTTTCTGGTTGCAAAGTCACTGTTCATTTTTTATGTCAGTTGAAAACTTAGCTATTGACAAGGGTTCAGCTTTTGAAGGTTTTCTTCAATAATTTTGCCAAGACATGGAGTTTTCTCTCCTATTTATCTATTACGAAAAGATAGAGATATCCACCTCAAACAAACAGCAGACTCCCAGAATCCTGCAGAGCCAAAGAGCTTTGGCATCAGAAGTTTCTTGCCATCAAACACTTTCCAGCCTCAAAGACTGTAACATTCTGCAAACAAATCAGCAAATTTTTCTGCTGTTAAGATTTCAAAAAACAATAGAGAACATGTCCTCTATGATCCAAAGAACTAACATCTGGGAATAACAGGAAGTACACAGATCATATCTTTGTTCCATCATTCCTGTTCTCACCTCAGTCTGAGGAGTCTAGATTCCTCAAAACTGTTTGGGCATGTTTCCATGATACAGGGAAAGACTAAGTACACAACAATGGCCTTACTTCTCTTTCTTGGTTCCTTAAAGGAATCAAACACTAGACAAATTTAGAACATTTTTTGTTAAAGGAATAAAGAATCAAAAAAGGGAAAGGCAATTCTGCTTTTAGAAAAAGAAGTTTCCCAATTTCACAGTAAATCAACCACTGCATTTAGTCTGAAGTTAAAATGTATCGTGAAAGAAGCAAGAGGAAAATTATATTGTAAAAAACACTATTTAATACAAAGCATCAAAGTCTAAGAAAGTTTTCAGTCTCTCCACCATCCTTCTCATGATATGTATCCAAAAGGATACATCAAGGACTAGGCTCCTTTCAGAGGACATTACAGAATCACAGGTTTCCAGGTACTACAAAAGAGTAAAGTCACAGAATAAATTAGGTTAGAAAACACCTTTGAGATCATGGAGTCCAACTTATGACCAAACACCACCATGTCAACTATACCATGGCACTAAGTGCTATGTCCCGTCTTTCTTTAAAGACCTCCAGGGACTCCACCACCTCCCTGGGCAGTCCACTCCAATATCTAATCAGCCTTTCTGTGAAGAACTTCTCTTTAATGTCCAACCTAAACCTCTCTTGATGCAGCTTGAGGCTGTGTCCCCTTGTCCTGTTGTTGGTTGCCTGGGAGAAAACACCAACCCCCACCTGGCTACACCCTCCTTTCAGGCAGTTGTAGAGACAGATAAGATCCCCGAGCCTCCTTTTCTCCAGGCTAAACATCCCAAGCTCCCTCAGCTGCTCCTCATAAGATTTACTCTGTAGACCCTTCACCAGCTTCATTACCCTGCTCCGGACAGGCTCCAGCCCCTCAAAGTCCTTCCTGAATTGAGGGGCTCAGAACTGGACACAGAACTTGATATGTAGCCTCTCCAGTGCTGAGTACAGAGGAAGAATCACTTCCCTAATCCTGGGACCACGATTCTGCCGCTGGCTCCTACTCACACAAGACTGCAGCCTGTTCAAAGCTAATACACCACAAGTGCAGGAAAAGTGGATGCAAAAGGGTGTGAGTTGAGAAGGAGAACCAGGAGAAGTGAATATGTTTTGGTGTAAGAATGTTGTATAATACAATAAACTAATTTTTTTACACTGCCGTGGGAAATTTTTGTATGGCCTGGCGTAACTACCCTAAGATGAGACAGTAAAAAGTTCCCCAGAAAATAGTTACAGGTACAGAAAAAACTGATTCTGAAGCAGGGGAAAGCCTGCAGATTGGCTGATTAAGAGAAGGAGTCAGGGAAGTGCTGCTCTAAACTGATGGTATCAGGTCTGTAAAAGAACTGAGCTGAAAGCATGCAATCCAAACAACACATGAAGCAGGAAGTTTAAAAAAAAATTACAGTAATTCAACAATTTTTATAAATTATATCTGCATCTTATTGAAAGACACAAAACTATTCTCTGACATTCTTTAGAGCGAGTCCTGAAAATAACCTCAGTCAGCCAGGGCCAAACTCAGGGGACTTGATGGACAGGCAAATGGCTGAAACCACCACAGCCACTTTCTGGTAAGGCACGGTGCTTTACTCAGCCACTCCCACGTCAAAGTACTTACTTAAGCTGAGACATTTTCAGAGAGAGGAGGTGGATTTGAGTTAATACTTTGACTCTACTTGCAACCAAGCAATGCTGTGAGAAGTAGAACAGAACATTTTCAGATTCTGACGGTTGAGTGTGTCTCTCATCCCTTGTTTTTTCCAGAGTGGCTTCTGCTCACTTTCCACAGACCCCAAAATGCCTAGGGCATACGCTAAAGATTAAGCTGATCTTGAAACTAGAGCTGCTCCTTTTGGTAAAGAGATATCTGAGTCCTCAGTAAGCAAACATATCCAAGGTCAAATTCATCCCTGACTCCGATCCTTGGCCTCCCTGTGTATACATCCGTGTATATCACGTAAACTGTTTAATGCATCCAAACTGAATGAAAACAGTTTCCCGTCCCCCCAAAACTTTTGTCATGCTAATGTGGCCTATACCTGACCTACATACTCCCTACCAGTCCAGGAGGGATCTGATGTTAACAAACAAAAAAGCAGTAGCTCCTATTTCAGTCCTCTGGTCATATGAAGGTGTCATGTAAAGCAGATGTCTCAGTAATGCTCTGCACATTTTAGAGATCTGGAAATGCTGCTGTTGTGGGGAGTTTCTTCTTGGTTGTATGGCCTTGCTCCCATTGTTGTACATTCCTGAACTAGGCAGCAGCTGTTAAGAGGAAGTAGCCTTGGTGTTCTGCCAACCTGCCGACCACATGCAATATTTAATGAGAGAAATGCAAGTGTGATACGGAAAAATGTAAATATTGTCTATGAGGATGTGGAAACCATATTTTACATGAGTTCTGTACCCTTTCCTTAGTTCACAGAGCTACTTAAAGATTACATAAAATGATGGGAATTCTTCAGGTATAAGACAAGGAAACATTGCAAGTGTCAACCGTGCTATATCCTAGCTTTGCTAGAGAATCTTGAGTATACACCAATGGAGCTAAGATGACAGATCTTAATTTACGACTGAAAAGGTAGAATGATTTTTTCTTTGACTGACAAAGCACTTCTCAAAAATGCTAATTCATAGATGGTTATAAATTGAAAATAAAAAGCTTTGTAACCATTTCACTGATACTATTACTTCGGCTACAGGATCCTCATTTATCATGTAAAATGAAAAGCAAAACCAAACTCTTTAAATAAAAACCACTAGATTTCAGGTTTTTTCCCTATCAAGAAGCAAATATTACTGCTCTTTGCCCTCATATTACACACGGCACACACAATTCCTTCATCCATTCTCTAGATTGCTCTGCTTTGAAGCTGTCCTTATACAGAGGTTTTATCTATTATTCTTCCCCTGTGGCTAATCCTATGTTCAGAAAAACAACTGCAGTCACAGTAAACTGACTTTTGCTAGTCCCCTATTTAGCTTTTCATGTTTTATTATTTCCTTTTTATTTCTTGAGAGGTCTCAACCAATACAGTTATTTACTCCTTTTCACAGGATTACAAAGAAAACTACTTCTTTTCATCTATTGAACATATTGCTAGCTTTGCAGGCCTTTAGTGAGTGTCACAGATTGTTAAAGTGATAATGCCTTTTGAGAGCCTAATACATGATTCCGAATTTTCTTTTTGTTTCCTGTAGACACACTCCATACCTACATGAAACAAAGGCACTTATTATGTGTGAGTTTGCATATATTATTTAGTCAAGAAACAAGGTGTGTTGGACTGGTAAGAAAGGAGAAGCGGGCATGGGTTCACATAGCCCAGGTGTGCTCTAAGGGCCAACCACTAACATCTTCAGCCTGGCAGAAGCACTTGGGAATGCAGCCTTCAAATAGCCCATCAGGAACAGAGCCATCACCTTTGGAGTATGGCCAAGAAGATTTTTGCTGTAACAGTTCTAAGACATCTCAATTTAAGTTTTTTTAATAATGTCCGAGATTATGTTCATATTTTTTCAGGCAAAACTGGGACAACTTCTGTGTGAAAGAGGGTTTCCATTTTAAAATAATGTCCTTGGATTTGGATTTCATAAATATTTAGTACCTCTGAAATATCAGGCACTGTTTACTTTTTGCCTCAAATTCATTCATTGCTTGCATAACACTAATTTGCTCATCATTCTGGAGGAAAGATCACAGCACAGCACTGAAACAGGTGCGGTGCTTTTAACACCACCAAACTTCCATGGCTTGACTGCAAATTGAACTGAAATTTTCCTTCCTGCTCCAATCTTGGGAGCAGAGCCCACTGTAGCATGTTGACTAGAGCAGGAGTGTATCAGGATGTAAGCAGGCTGCATTTGCCATCCACATCACAATCTGTGCTGAGGAGAGCTAGCATATGGGATGTGCCTTTCAGAACTTCCCATTTCTGAAGGGTTCATCAGGGCCACGGGGAAGAAAAGAACCAGATGTGATAAAAACTCCGTAATAATTGCTTGGTAATTTTCCAGCTCTGAATCCTACAGTGAAGTTTATTGACACAAGCACCAGGCATCTCTTCCTTCCCTTGTGCTGAAGCAGCAGTCTGGCAGTCCTCCCAGTTTTTTTTACTGTTCTTATTGGAGTGAGGTTTGCTGAGAGGGCAGGAGGGAAATACACACTTCTGGAAACACACAAATTCAGTGTTATTCAGGGCTGGTTTATATTCACGTCTCCCACTTAACTGCTATGCACATTCTGTATTGTCCATTGCTGTTTTCCAACTCTAATTCTAAAGTAAAAATTTTTCCAAAATGCTACTGGTCAGTATTCTGCAACTGAAGCACAACTTTATTTGGTGGCTTAATTACAGCTAACTAACTTGCAATAGGTAACTTGATCTGCCTGCTTAATGTGGGTATAGCGTTCAATGTAACATCTATGTGCTATCCAGTCCTCCAGAGGAAGAAAAAAACCCAACATATAAACAAAGCAGAATAACAGTGCAGCATCTTAAAGCTTAAATGGCTTCCAGTAAATAACCTGATCTCTACAGGGGTGGGTATGGTTGTATAATGGACAGACTGCAACCTTTACTTTGAAGAAACCTAACATGATGCAGGACAGCCACCCTTTTATTACTGGACCTGAAGAACAGCAGAAAGCTCTGTCAAAGCCTTTTGTTGGAATTCATACTCTCGAAAAAGAAATTATGGAATCAGCTAAGAGCTAAGGACTTCTGTGATGTACTATACTTTTTTTTTTTTGCTTATAGTCCATTTGGTTTTATTCTTTTGTATGCATTAATGAGGAGCTTATGCTATGAGAAGAGACTTCTCCCAGACAGCTTGATTATTAGATGATCCCTGATAATAAACAGGGTTTCTCAGGTGACTCAAAAGACACTACCTACAGGCACACCAACAATGCAGTCCAGAACTGCTTTCTCATTATAATTTAATTTTATTTTGTTGAAAAGTTACTTAAAATATGGACGCATGTGGTAGCTTGTGTAATTGAACACCTACAAACCAAAAGAAAAATAAATAAAATAAAGAAGAGAATAATTTAGCATTACCTTTTGTCCCATCGTGCGTTTCATTTTTGTTTTCACTTTTTCTCACAGTTGAAGGTTCACTTCCATCACAGACCTAAGAAAGAAATAATAAATATGCGTGCCTATAAAAACCTAGTGCATGGTTGTAGAAACTCCTTTGACTCTGTGCACGATTAAAACACACACCTGCAATTCAGGGGTATGCAAAAGCACATCTCTGTGTTTCAGCAGAAAACCCCTTGACAAAGTCTAAGGGGATCTGAAACCTAGGTAATTAAAAAGAAATAATTAAGTCAATTCCTCTTCTTCCTAGAAGGCTAAGTGTGTGAAGGACTTTATTTTCCAGAGGGGCAAAGAATAAGAGAATGCAGTCTGACCTGAAGCTGTAGTTTGCACTGGAAAGGATATGGAAAGGGAATCTGGAGGAGACATTTTGACTGACTCAGACCAAATTCCTTTCTCTTGAAAAAGCTTACATGGTTGCCTCCCCTAGAGAGCAGTCCCATCCCGTTTGCAGGGCAGCCTGACATTAATATCTGTGCTTACAACTTAGATTTCCAACAGCAAAACCAGGACACTTTGAAGAGACGAAAAATGGGAAAGGATTTGAACCATCCTCTCCTTTCTACAATGCTGTCCCTACCCAGTCTCAAGATGTGACACATTTTGTGAACTGGATGACACCTACTATAGACAAAAGTATTTCAGAACATGTAGAAAATCTGTGCCCATACATATGGGTATACGTAGACTCATACACATTTTTACCCACATATCATTTTTACTTTTTGGCAACTCAAACTAACAATGAATGTTTAGCACTCTGTATTTCTAACTGTATTTCACTCAAGCAATTTATAACTCCACACTTACTGAAAAGACAAATTCAAGTTTTAAAGTCTCTCCTATTAGCACAATCTGTATATTCACTTCCTTTTTTTTTTTTTTTTTTTTAATCAGATACCTTGAGAGGATGAAGAAGTTAGCATGACTGCCCAGAAAATTATCTCTCTTTCACAAAGCAGCAGAAGCAGACTGGGAAGCTGTCAAGGTATGAAAAGTCTACCTTCTCTTTGGGAATACAGCAGGAAATTTAGGAGAAACATTAACACAATTGTTGTGTTGATGTAAAACATCAACACTATTGTTTTACCTTTCCTCCTGCTTTCCTCCAGATGAAGGGAGGTTTCAGGATTTTCAGAGGCTATTATTAAACTGGAATGACTTCATACAGCTGCAGGTGGCTTCAGTCCTCTTTTGTTACACAGAAAGCTTTCTAATGATGGGCGAGTAACAAAGCACTGAGACATGTTACCTAGGGAGGTAGTGGAAGCTCCTTCACTACAGGCTTTTGGTGACCGATTAGGTGAATAACCACAAGCAATGATTTCTGAACAATTATCTTGCTTTGGAGAAAGGAATGAAGTACAAGTTTGAGGACCTATAGTTGTATTACTTTATTTCTCTCAAGGAGACAAGTTTAGAAGGATTTTTTTCCCAATATTTGTGTATTTAATAAATAACCATTTGTTTTATACATCTTAAATGCCTACAATCATTTATCTGTTTGCATTACTTCAGTGGTGTCTTCAATATCAAAATATGTAGTTTAAGAGAAACAAAAATCTATCTAACACTGTAACATAGGATTTTCAAACATTACAGTATGTAGCTTACATACTGGAACACGAATATGTCTTGTGCTTTACTGAAATAATATACTTGAAAGAGAAATTATACTGCTTTAAGCTACTTGATATTTTACCTAAATTGCTATGCTATTAGTTCTTGTAATTTTTAGGTAGAGTCAACTACAAATCAGATCCGAGAGAGCTTTTATGGAGTTAATATCCCTTCTGCAACCACAGGCAAAGCAGAACAGGGAAAGGGAAGTTGTGCCTCCAGAACACACCACTTCCCCCACTACATCTCACTTCATATCAGTTTAGAAGGAGTTGCTGAAGGAGAGGAAGCTGTTGAGGGAGGGAGGAAATAAAATCCCCTCAAAATTCACTGTGCTTTCCACTACCACAACCATTGCACTGAATGGCAGCGTCAGCAGTGAGAATGAGGGACAGAGTTGAGGTCAGGTAAACCAGTCATGCACTTCCACCAGCTCTCATCCTTATGGCTGAAGATCTCAGCCCTCTGAGGGAGCAGACAGGACACACACCCTTCTCCATGGAAAAGGAATTCTAATCATAGTCTCCATTTCCCTCCTTCCCCTTTCCTGTACACAGGAGAGGAATTCTCTTCAATATCCCATGACGGGAAACTGGGACCCTTTGGGGCCTGTCAGAGCAACTTCCCACACATGGTTTAACACACACACAGGCCCTGGTAGTTAGAATGGGGCTTACACCCCCAGGTGATAGGCATAAAGACCTAGCCAAGACCGAGGAGGTTAGGTTGATGTTCCTTTTTTTCCCATTTTTTAAAAACAAAAAACCAAACAAACAAATGCATCAGTAAGTAAGAGGTAACCACTTAAAGATAAAAGTGGGCTTTTGGTAGCTCTTTGGGTGATTGCTGTCATGAGTTTTGCATCTGTGTGAAACTTAATTCAGATTATTACGTTGACCATGGAGTGGTTATTTTATTCATCATCTTTAAGATGAGACCAATATACATACATTTTCATACATACTAAAATTGCTTAATGCAATGTCAAATCTGGACAAACACAATTCCTGAAAATTTAGTGAAAAATTCCCTTGGAAATCAGTGAAGTTAGACACAAATCTTCTGGAAATACCCCTTTCATGTGCCACTCTGCTCTCCCCCCATCCGTACATGTGCCAGAATCAAACTCTCTGTGCCAGAATCAAACAAAACAACCGACAGGAACTCACTTTTCCCTTTGAGTCATTTTGTAGCCTGAAGATATCTCTGACATCAGGAATCTGGTGGTGTTTGTTTTTTTTCCTCATGGTTTGTGTGACAGTCTCTATTCGCTTTTCCACCGCAGCTTTCTGGGTTCGGGTCAGTGTGGACAAAAACACCATGCTTTCCAGGGAATCGCCAGAGCTCTCTCCAAACAGATTTGACAGACCTGCCTCCTTCAGCCATTCTTCTTCCAGTTCTCCCTCTGAGCACGTCGAAGAGAAAAAGGCATAAACATTGGCTTTCAATTACTGCCAAGCACATTGGATGTTAATGACATGATATAGTTAATATAATTCACAGAAAGGTACTACAGAATTGGCCCCTACAGAAAGGGGATACACAATTAAGAATTACTTACACTATCATGACTTGGAAAAAAGCTATTGTTTCTAAAGAGCCTCAAAAGGTTTAATATATGATATCAAAGCTTTTAAAGTAGTTAAGCCCATACAGATTGCTATGTGGCAATCTTTATAATAATCTACAGCACTTCCATTAAAATCATATACCATTTTATAAATGTACCTAAAAAAAAATGTGTATGGGGAAGTCTGAAAGCCAGATCATTGCTGCTTCACTGATTTTTAGTTCAATACTCAGTCTTTTTAGCTCCCTTACTGACATGGTTCTGCCCACTTTTCTTGATACATTAATCCTACAGCCTTCCACTAGCTCAATTTAATGAAGGACAAACCAGCCTACACAAGTCACCTTAATGCTATTTTTTCATCAGTTCTTATGACATGGTCTCCAGCCTGCTGACAGCCCACAAAACAATTTTTGCTTTAGTCTTAGAGCTGATAAGGTATCCTTTATTGACAGATCACTGCACATGAAAGAAGAGAAAGCTATTAAATATTGTCACCGATGGTGAAATTTCTGCTTCTGAAATCTGTATCTCCCTAATGATATTTTCTATAAAACACTGAGTTCTGTCTGTAGCATTTGAGGTTGTGCTGAATGTCAACAATTCTCTCAAATGTTTAAGCAATATTTCCATTTATCAGATATCTAAAAATACTCCAAAGCTGGCATGTCAACTTCGCTATTGATTGCACTTCACCACTGTGCTCAGTGCACGTCCAAGCGGGCACCTTAATATTAACAGCATCCAGAAAACAGACACCAAAATTTAAGTATGAATTTTGCTATGGCTGTGCAGCCAAATCCTAAGCCTCTGACAAAAGTCCCAGGTTTTGTCATCAGGGTTGGAAAGAGGACTACACCCATTCTTCAGGGCAGCTGTGAGTAGGGTACATCTCCTCTCTCCCCTGCCTTGCCTTTGCCTGGCTGAATTCCAGGCCAGCCCCTGCCCAGGCAGGCCCATCAGCCAGGTGCAGCATCCCACATGCTCAGGAGTACTCCTGCCCAAGAGAGGTGCACATTAGGCAAGGTGAGGAGCAACATATGCTCGAGCTGATAACTCAGCTGTGCTGACTCACTCAGCTTCACACCAGAGACAGCTGCAGTAACCAGGGGGAAGAAGGCTATATATAAAACTAATGGAAATGGTGGGGCCGGGGGTGCAGAGCCTCAAGGCACAGCCACATCAGTGAGCTGCAGTAAGAGAAGAGGTTCATGCACTGCAGAATGATGGGCTCTGCTGCTCTGGAGAAAGCCCCGTGGCTCCATCAGAAAGCCCCATAGCTTCCTGGTCACAAGGACTGGGAGCCTTGCTGCTTTCTCCAGGAGCCACATTGTTATGCTCTTCAGAGCACTGACTTTTCAAAGTGCTTAGGGAGGCAGAAGTGCAAATCCCTTTGAAAGCTCATGGAGCACATTCTTCTCACTTACGTGGAGGCCATACCAAAATGCCAAATTCACCAGTTTAATTTACTGAGACCATGGGTCTCTTGTAAGAATGGGAGAGACGCAGATGCTGCCTTAATTTTTGAGAGAAAACTGGAATTAAGGACGTTTCTCCTGTTTTATCTAAGACCAAAAAAAAAAAAAAAAAAATTGCCCAATCTCTAAGTCCATGCCCCAAGGTGTGGCCCATAATTTATGGTTCTGAGAAACAAAAATAGCACAACTGAACAATCACAATAGTTACAAGCATAGAAAGTTACTCACTAAACTTAAACCGGTTAATCATTGGCTTGTCTTCTAAAGCGTGAGGTTTCTATCCACAATAGCTACAATAACGAACAACATACACAAAGAGCGAAAGGGTAAGTTAGTTCAACAGTAAACTGCAAATAAAGCTTCAGTTGTTGTGATTTGCAAGTACAGGCACCTTTCTGATACTTTGCAAATACCATTCAAAGGAAAACCAGCCTTTTACTTGTCTCTGTTAAAACTCTCAGGGCACTGCCTGTTTCTGGTGATATGCATCAGAGGCAACAGAATTTTCAAAGCAGATGTTCAGGAGTGGCCTCCTTTTTTGATCTGTGTTAGGTGGGTGCTGTCTCTTGAAATAAGGCTCGAAGAAAAATCCCTAAATCAGCAAATTGATGAACATTGACAGAAGTGATTTCATTACCATCTGGCTCTTTCACTACAAGTGCTACTTGTTCCTCATGATTATTTCCTCTGGTTTCATGGATGTTTTCAAGTTCTTTCCAGTAGTCATCCATAGACAGTTCATCCAAGGAGTCCTGGGATCCTGAGCAGTCAAACGATGCTCCATCGGGGATCTTCTTGGAATGGTCATGGTTCATTGTATACTGTCCAGAGCGACGGCTATAAGCGTAAATAAAAATGAAATTTTTAGTTAGCATCTTAAGATACAGGATGTATTATACATGTGAAGGCAGCATGAATTGTGTCAAAGTATCAAAGCAAACCACTATCAACAAGCAAACCAAGATATTAAAAATTACTTTTAGTATCTGGAATATATTTTCAATTTAATATTTCTGCTGTATGTATCACCCAATCTGGAACAGCACAGGAGTCAGTCTTAAAAGGAAATATTGAATCCAAGTTCTAGCAATGCTTGTTACACAAACCTTTAATTCAACTCTGAACAGTCAGGTCCACAAAATTCATGGCATGTGTCTTCCTAGAATCACCACTTAAAGAGTTTTTCAAAAGTGCCTTTCTGCCTGAGTAAATTCTTACAGCTTGACAGTACAATTACTTCCCTTTGCTATTCTGCTTTTATTTTTTATTAATATTTACTCTGGTATTTATGACTTTAATTACAGCTGAGAAAGGACAATGTAGAATTACTGCAGTCACAGTTTGTGAAGTAAACTGGCGAGTCCAAATGTTTAATAAAGACCATAGAAACTATTTGTTTCTATCTTGCCGCCTCTTTGACTGAAAGCTTACCATTTTTATAGTTTGACATTACTGGGTTTTGGTTCACCCTGCCAATCATATATTGCTAAGGCTTCCAAAAGGACCTTTCGTCTTAAATATAGCTGTGGCTAGAAAAAAAACCAAAAAAACCCAACAAGCTGAAACCTCTAGGTCTCATTTTGACCTCATTAAGTCACTGGCAAAAATGACCACTGACCTAGTAAAGAATTCAACTTAAAAAAATACAACCTGACAGAGGTCATTGAAGTTACAGGTCACCCTTAGAGTCAAATATACCAAATCAAAAGCCACAAACTGCTTCAGTGTATCAGTTGATTAAATAAGTAGTATCTGATTTAACTTCAGGGTTATGCCTACTTTTTGTAGAGGTAAGATTCGACATGATGATCTTCAGTGATCTTTTTCTAAACTAAGTTACTTGACTACTGTAACAGTATATCAAATTTCTTCCTTGCATTAAAAAATAGCACTTCTTTGTATTTCAGGAAGATACAGAGTCCTATACGTCTGAATTTGTCTCCATATTCTAAAAAAGAAGCCATGGTTTGGGGTTTAGTAATAAATACCACCTATTCCTAGAGAAAACATATCAAAGACCAAGCATTGTGGATTTATCACAACGTAAACACAGTAAATTAAATCCTACCTTCCTATCTAGCTGACTTGGCAAGTTTATATAGTATTAAAAGGAAAGTCTCTTGTCCTTATGTTTTATCTCAGGACAACTGACGCTTGTTAGCTGCCCCTAGGTAAAAAAGTCATGCCTTTCTCTCTGAAGATAAGCTCCTTGCGTGTCCAAGTCACAAATCCTTTCACACCAGACATGCCTGATTCTCTGATAAGAAATACCAACCATTTGGACTTTGCCTTTAAAAGTAAAGAGCCTTATGGAAGGACTGTGAGTTTCTACCCGTCCTGTCTCTCTGCTCCAAGTGCAAGTTAATAAATGACAATTAAACACCAAGCTAATATGCACCTCAACACCATTGCTAAACGTGACCTTACTTGAAAGCCCAGGGGAAAAAAAAAAACCAACCTTAAGGACTGCTTAGCTTTTGCATCAATGGCAGTAACACCATCATGCTAGTAGTGTATGTTACCCAATAAATACAACTTCTCCACGTAGCTACCTCAGTTCTTAAACTTCTCCTGACAGGTGTGTCCCATGTGTGACCTGTGCTGCTTGTGAATTCAACACTGATCATCGCAGAAAGATGTTCATGGAATCACAGAAGCATCCTCAGCAGGCAATCTGGGTGCTGAGTGTGGTCAAAGCAGGTCAGACTTTCCAGCCCGTGACCAGCCTTCTCTCCTCCTTCAGCTGGAGACTGGGTCTCTCTCACAAATACACTCTGGACATTTGAACAGCTGCCTGAAGGAGGTCAGATTTCAGCTTATCGTCACTCAGTTTAACCCTGTGGAGCTGCTAAGCAGCTCTTGGGTGGCCTTTTACCTTTGGAACAACCTGCTCTCACTGATCCACCTCAGCTGAAAATAAACCACCACCGCACACCATGAAAAAAATAAAACTAACAGACTGAATACATTCCAAACATGCACTCTGAGGGGCTCTGGCAGGCTGAGGTGGGATAGGCTCCAACATGCCATGGCTCTGTGCCACACTGACAGGGCAGAGCTACTCCAATCCTTCTATAAAAGCCAGGCTTGTCACCTTCCCAGACAAAGTTCTGTCTCTGAGAAGAGAAGCCTGCCTCCTGAAATGCAGAGCTGACACTCCGCACAGAGCACTGAAGGCCATTTTCAGGGTCCTATGAGCATTTGCTGTACATCACAAACACTCCATTAAGTCTCGGAGACAGTGCCCTGCCCTTCAGTCTCTGGTCACAGGGCTGCTCTGCTCGACCAAATGTAAGCAGCTTTTCTTGTAAGGTTCCTCTTGGCCTGACCTTTCCACCCCTCATTAACAAACCAATACAGCAACTCCTAATTTTGAGCAGGCAGTTCTGCCACATCTTGATGTGAAAGCCCTCAAAGACAGACAGACATCAGTGACCAGGGGATCCTGATGAGAAATATTCATGCAAAAACCTCATTGCTCTGCTGTGAATCTCTGAATCTCTCCTTCAATATCTATGTTGCTTCAGGCCCATTCTCAGCTGCCAGGCTCAATCCCAACCCCAGCAATGCTTGACCTTCCCACAAGCCAAGTGCCACACCACTCCCACTCAACTCACTGATTCCTTGTCTTCCCTCATCAGACTCAATCAGCTCCCTATCTCCAGTTTCTGTTCAGACTGCAAACCCCTTCAAAGCCATCTGCATTTGTTCACAGCCACAATTCACATTTCTGTGGGCTAGGACAGAGAGAGGCTCATGCTCAGAGAGAGCAACTGCTAAAGCTCCAGCTGACAGAGCAGATCAGATCTTTTTTTCACTTCACTTGGTTCAAGGTTTCTTGCCTTGCATACTCCACCAGAGAAAGATATTGGTGAAGCAGTGCTTGGTGCATAATCTGCACAGCAGTGGCTCCAGGCATCTTCGTCTCTGTCTCTCCTATGAACCTCTCCATGTGTACAAAAAGGCCCAAACAAGACCTTTTGAGGAAAATGAGGACAGCCTTGATACCATAGGCTTGGTGTAGATGAGAAAGGAAAAATAATTTTAAAATTTCATAGCATATGGAAAAATGAGCTGCCAATTATGATTTTTAATTTTAGATATCTGTTGACAAGAGCAAAGAACATGGGTATTCTGCTGTGACCTTCCACTAAATTCAATCCTTCTCCAAACTTATCCCTAGTAAGCACTCATTGCATATTACACAACAGAAATGCAGAGGTGGAAACATGTTAAGGCCAAGAACAACAGAGAGGAGAAGGGGAAAAGCAATCAGTCTTAGTAATAACATTATAAGCACTCTGAAAGAGAGAGACCTTTTTAAAAATAATTAGTCCCACATTTATAGACTCATTAAAAATTATTTTTAAAATATTTCAAATGCCCCATATTACAAACTTTGAAACTTTGTAGAAAACTCCTTTCCAAAAAACTATCAGTAGGAAATAAATATAGCTCATTAAAAAAAAAAGCTGTTACTGCAGTTGCAGAAAACAGGTTACTTCTCCAGCACATTGTTGTTTTCAGGTGTCCAGTTTATCTATTTAAAGTTTGAAAAATGCAGCTGCTTTTCATAAGTATCTTAAAGGACATCTTTTTCTTTCCCCTAGAAAATGTAAGGTACTGCTAACACACACAGTCACATGAAGCAATTTTCAAGCATTTCAGATTACTGAATAGCGAGCTTATTCACCAGCAGTTTCTTTACCCCCAGAAAACTCGTATTTCCATTAAGGTCTTCACTAACAACACACTCAAACCTCATTAAAATTTTATTAACATCTATTTTCACTTATTTGAAAATAGTTTACTCTTCAAATAGCTTCACAGGGAGCAGTGCAATACTCTCATTTCCAAATGGCACAGTCAGTTCTGACCTCTGATACTCAGACACTGCCCTTTGCAGCCGATGAGATTTTTGCCTGTTTATCTCAGTACAAAACAGAGCCCCCAGGTATAAAACTCATTCTTCAATATAGTTATTGCAGTGTCTTACCAGATTTAATCTTCTTGTCCCACCCACCAGAGATGTGTTTTTTTATTGGAAACATTATGGATGCAAGACAAAGCACTCCAGGTCTTCCAGAACAGCGCCATTAAAAACAATTCTTGTAATGAACACCATTCATTACATTTACAAGGAAAAAAAACAGATTTGGGTTATTTTACTAAGTACTGATGTGCTTCATGTTGTGGCAAGTACTTAAGTGAGAAGAACTGTGTGCAAATATTTTCTTCACAGCCTTTCCTTTTGTGACCAACTGTGTCCTTTCTCTGCGGCTTTTAAGAAAATATAACTCTTTACACTAATCACTGATTTATGCCATTATAAAAATGTGCTTTTTTTTCCAGTTCTGTCAACCTGATTTTGATGTCATCAACAGCCATTTTATAATAGTGCAGTTGTCTTTATTCCTTATCTTCTTCCCTGTGAAAACTAAATCTCCCGTCTGTTCCACTGCATTTTTAGCAGTTCATTACTGATATTTGTCATGTGTAAACTACAACAGCTAGAGATGAATCAGTTAGTAAGGTGCACTTTTACTGGCATTTCAGATAAATTCACTCTGCAGAAAGCTAATTTTGTCCTTAACCCCATTTATCTCATTTGAGAATGAAGGACTATGTTGTGTTCTAAAACACTGAGTGATGAGAAAAAATATAATCTTTGTAATTTTTGTAGTGCTAACCACTAATTTTGGATCTGAATATAAACCTTCAACATCACAAGAGCATAATTGTATAGGCACCATAACTGTGTGGTATTCTTATATACTATACATATGTGTATGCACGTATTAGATGTGTAAATACACTGAAAGGCAGAAATACTAAATGCAAGGATACTCATGGTCATAAAAACTAGGGAATACAAATGTACTGTTGAACCAAACATAAAAGATTAACACTGCTAAAAGAGATGGGCAGTTCCTCTAACAGGATTATTGCAGGAATGCTCACTGACTCCAGGAAAGGACAAAGTCCAGCTACTAAACACTGTACAAGTATGAAGGAAAAAGACACCAGTTTCTATAGTCTGTTATTTTCTTTTTGGAAAGAAATGCAACAATGGATGAAACACAAGTGAAAGGGAGGAGAGGGAAACACCTTTTCAGCCTACAATTTAGGAATTTCTGTACAGAGTCCTTTTATCTACCTGCTTTGGTCAAATTTTTGAATTCAAAGTTCAGGCCTGGATCTTTCCTGAATAAAAACTTTCACACCTGTAAAAAGTGTCGTGAGCGCAACAAGAGAAGAGGCCATCAACTTAATTACTGGGTCTCATCTCAATTCAGATTCAACTCTTTGGGGTTAAACAAATATGGTCCTTTTCCACAGCTGCCAAACAAAACTTATGAGAGTTTTAAAAGCTGTCGTTAAGTCAATGTTCTACAAGACAAAGAGTTTCCCAAACATTTGCTTTTATCAGCCCATTTCCAATATCGGTAAAAGTAAAGGAAATTGCATTAAGTGTGTTGGGTTTGGGCTAGTTAATTTTCTTCATGGTGGCTAGGACAGGGCTGTGTTTTGAATTTGTGCTGAACACAGGGCTGATAATATACAGGGGTTTGTCACTGCTATTTTGTTATTGGTTTTGTGTTATGGCCTTTTCTGCTTTCCGTAGTGCCATGCTGGCAGGGATGCTGGGCAGACACACAGCCAGGACAGCTGACTCAAACTACCCAAAGGGACATTCCAGACCATATGACATCATGCTCAGTATATCATGTGGGGAGAAGAAGAAGGAAGGAGGGACATTTGGAATGATGGCGTTTGTCTTCCCAAGTCACTGTTACAGGTGATGGGGCCCTGCTCTCCTGGGGATGGCTGAACACCTGCCTGCCCATGGGAAGCAGGGAATGAATGCCTTTGCTTGTTTGCACAGCTTTTGCCTTCCCCATTAAACTGACTCTTATCTCAAATCCATGAGTTTTCTAGCTTTTACCCTTCTGATTCTCTCCCCAGTCCCGTTCGTGGGGGAGTGACTGAGTGGTGCTTGATTGTTGGCTGAGCTTAAACCACAACATCAAGTGATGTAATTATTTGTGAAACTGAACTATTACACATCCTTATGCTGTACGCTGAAAATACTATGTTTGGCCTTAAAAGTGTCTTTAAATCCTAGCCATTAACCATTGCTATTGGAATTCTTGTACAGGCAATGTCTTGAGCACTGCTGCCCTTCAGACACATTTTCTGGCACTGCAATAAACTAGCACTTTACTTAGAGTCACACAAAACAACAAAAACATATCTGACTACATTACAGCAGCAACTTCTGAAATGTCCATGCAAAGAGAGTCATAAAAGCTATTAGCAGTACTACTACAGCCATACATTGAGCTGATACTGAGGCTCACTGATTCTGGAAACCACACCAACACATGCTTAGATGTGTTAACCTGATAAACAAGACACACAAAGAGAGGGGGAAAAAAAAGGGGTGGGTACTTGGCCTTGGCTCATAGAGGTGAAGCCTGCTGTTCAAACTCATGGTGTAAATCAGTGACTGAAACAAGAATAATTCTCAGATCTCTGGAGTCTTTCACCACTGGACCACTGAGTGTTAAAGATTGAGATCTGACCCCATGGCATACTGCAAGACAGATAAAAGGAAGCTTTGCTGTTGTGGGTTTGTGATCGACTCCAGCACTGTGGCTATAAATAAAATGGCACTCTCAAAGAACTATTATCTTGTTGACATAGGAGTTACAAAGTACAGTAATCTGTGCAAATCATTTTAAGTTTGTACAAAGGCTAGAGAGATTGAAACAACCAAAAAAATGCCTATGAGTACTAGTACTGGTTCATTTTGAAAACTGTTTACGGAGCAATCACATCCATGAGACGTTGTGCTCTTAAACATAAATACAGGACTTCTTAAGTCCCATCTAATCTAAACAACTAAACAGATAAGGAGAGGGAAACAGTGTGATCTCCTGTTCCACTTCTCATCCTGAATGCTGAGCTACAAGAAGTGTGGGAATAAGTCAAGCTCTTAAGCCCAAAGATCTCCCCATCCCTCCCCTCCTTTCAAGAACCCAAGCAGCACCACAAGATGCAAAAACTTCTTAACTGAATTAATCAAGGAAGCTCTAATCCAATGGCTACAGCAGTTGCCTGGCTTCAGCTCCCCTTTCTTGGCTGGATTACTGCCCTGGGAAGTGACTGCCAGACTTTCCTATAGCCATGGTGCCTACCAGAAGGGCATTCTGATTTTTCACGGTTTCTAGGAAAAGCTGCAGAGTTTTTTTTATTACCAAATCACTTACTCTAACAGTTTCAACCTAATGCTTGAGACACTTTTGACACACCATCCCTACACACAGTATCCAGCATTTTGCAGGGCAGTTTTGAACATTTTTCAAAGTCTCCTTCTGTTAAAAAAAAAAAAAAAAATCGGAATTGATGTGCCCATCAAAGTAGGTTGCTCTAAAATAACTGAATTTTGCATAAAGCATAGGGTAGTGACACTACCTAAATGAAGACAAATTGGTTTTTGAAAATGAAAATGTCTTCATCTTTTTACAAGACTTAACATATTACAAAGAGTCTTTCTATTTAATTGATAGTTAAAACCTCACATCAAACAAAAGCCAGTATCACAATCTTTCATAAGTAACAGGTAATCTTTGAGCAAGACCCAAGTCAGGACATTTGGTGTCCAGAACAATGCAAAAATATTTCTCACCACCTTTAAAGTGCTTCATAACTTTTACAAGGCATTAGAGAAACTTCAGTCTGGGCTTGTATGGCTGCTTTTCATTCTGCCTCCTAAATTTTGTCACCGGTTGTAACAGCTGCATCCTTTCTTTTCTACCTTTTGTGACATCTGCTCTTTCCATGACTGACTGCAAACTCTCCTGCAATTCAGTCTTTTCAAGAGAATCATAAAGAATGTGGAAAAATAACAGTAAGGAAGCCACATAATTTACAGTAATTTTTGTGAAGTGACACTCAGCATTCCTTCTCTCCCAAATTACATAGTTTCATTTTGGCTACTCTGTGACCTTAAGGAACATTTTGAATGTCAACTGCAATCAAACTTCCCCAGATCCCCCTTAAGCTCCAAAGAAAAGCCAGAGAAGTAGGAACTGAGGCAAAGCTCTGTTTTCTTTCCAAAAAGTATAGTGATTGCAGAGAAGGCATAAAACACTTTCTAAATGAGCATAAAAGAGGCTGAGCAAAGAGAATCAGGTCTCTCAGGATATTTTGTAACACCATCAGCTGCTGTTAATATGTGCTCAAAACTGCTCTGGAGATTAACATCATCAACGGCAACAAAAAAAACCAACAAAGAAAACTGAAACCCAACAAAACAAAAAATCCAGAAAACCCCACCAACTGGCATTTTAAAGCCCTCCATGAATAATAAACACAAAACAGACCAAAGTTAGTTGCCAGACTCTAAGTTTAAAAAGTGTGTGTATATATATATATATATATATATACACTGTATTGCTTCCAGCCACACCCCCATTACTATTTATGTAAGATTTTTTTCACCTTTGTGCCCATAACCTTACTACTTTCCCAGCCCTAGCCTGTCACTGAAGAAAACAGGAAGGAAATTGTGGCAATGGCACAGGCCATCACACTTAACATTCTAATCCCATACACCAGAAATGGGAGATTCCAGATACAATGCCAAAACTTAATCTGCCTGAACTATATGCAGCAGTTCTAAGAAGATTAAAATATTTCACGACATTTCCTTTGCCAGGTACTCATGTTCCTACACAGCCATTTGGACTCCTTTTTTTCCCTTCTGATGAGATAAATTATAATTATAGTAAGTTGATACATATACATACTCTATCTAAAATGAATAATAAACTCACCTTGAATATTGCGTGCAGTTTTGGTCACAGCAATATAACAATGATATTAAACTATTAGAGGGCATCCAAAGGAGGGCAACAAAGATGGAGAAGGGCCTTGAGGGGAAGCCATATGAGGAGCTGCTGAGGTCACTTGGTCTGTTCAGCCTGGAGAAGAGGAGACTGAGGGGAGACCTCACTGCAATCGGCAACTTCCTCGTGAGGGAAAGAGGAGGGGCAGGCACTGATCTCTTCTCAGTGGTGACCAGTGACCTAGGAAATGGCCTGAAGTTGTGTCAGTGGAGATTTAGGTTGGATATTAGAAAAAGGTTCTTCACCCAGAGGGTGGTTGGGCACTGGAACAGTCTCCCCAGGAAAGTGGTCACAGCACGAAGCCTCTCTGCATTAAAGAAGTGTTTGTACAACACTCTCAGGCACATGGTGTGACTCTTGGGCTGTCCTGTGCAGGGCCAAGAGCTGGACTCAACGATCCTTGTGGAACCCTTCCAACTCAGCATATCCTGTGATTTGGGGGTTCTGATACAGATCATTGGCACTCCATGTATGATATATAACGTGAAATGATTTATTAACAAAAGAGGTGCTAGAACTGTAGCATATTCACTTTTGAACAGTTGCCAAAGGAGTTATTTGCTATGCCATCTCAGGTTGTTTCAGGAAAAACATGACCTTGTTCCACTCTACACAAAGCAAGAAAGAATTCAGGATTGACAAGTACAGCCATAAAGCCTCTCTCCACAAAATGATTGCACCATCAATGTTTCCTTGTTTTTGGGGGGACTGCTGCATTCCAGCATCCAAGCTGTTCAACTCAATGCATGCTTTTACCTTTATTTATAACCATAAAATGCAGAAGCTTGCTTATTTCTTTTAGAGAAAGGTGAGTCTCAAGGACTCCGATTTGGAGATTATTTAAAACTCAAAAGCATCATGATATAACATATAATCAGACTTGCAATGAAATTATCACAGTCTAGCTAAAATGAGAAGTATCAGAAGAAATCGGTTTTGGTTTTACTTCTGTACTGACAAAATGAAGTAGACCACATTGTCTCAGGTCCTGACATCTGACCCTCTTAATTCTCATTTGAATGAAAACTCTCAGAGGCTTAGCATTCACATTCCTATTTTTTGCACATACATATCAATTTCTCTTCAAAATCATACATTTCAGAAAGAAAAATAGCCATTCCTGGGAGAGCAAAATCCACCAGAAGGGAAAACAACGGGACAATGGAATGTGAGTGACCTGTATAGGTGAAATCACAAAAGTGGCACCACATTAGGAGCTGGCTTGCAAGTCACGCACACCTTTGGGAGAGCTGGAAAAGCTCACACAATCCCAAGCTCCACTGAATGAAAACAGAAGTCAATTTCCAAACTCAACAAACACGCAGTATATTTCACTTACATTCAATCCTAATTGTGTTTAAAGCTGTAGTTTAAAAAAAAATTGCCTACAGCTAGGAAAATAAGGAAAGGAAGTGCCTCACTTGAATCTCCTTTGTCACATTTTTGGCTCTGTACCACGGTCAACTGACCTACCTTTCCCATTCCTTCCAAGTGCCTTCTATATCACCTGGCTGCATATGGGCACAGATGTTTTCCTTTGCAGTTTTGATTATTTTCATTCTCTACAATTCATATAAATGACAAAAATGTATGCAAAATATGTTCCCTGTAACCACCCTCATGCTGCTTATTGGGAAAACACACAAGCATATAATACATATTTTAAAAGTACACTTTTTTCTGTAATCTTCTAAGAGAACCACTGGAACTAATCTTATCCCAAAGAAGAGAATAAAGCCTGTGTGAGATCACTTCAGGCCCCATAAATATCAAAGAGAATAAACCAGGAAGTGAAACAGATACAGTATTTGTAATTCCATTATTGAGAGGCAGAGAGGAAAGATTTAAATAATTTATTTTTCTTTTCACACTGGAAAAAAATAAGCATGGCAGCAAAGCCCGATTTAAGATATCCTGGCAAATACCAAGACCATTTAATAAAGTACAGTTACAGCCATGAAATGATACTGGAGTGACTTTTGTGTCTTTAAAACCAATTAGTTCTCTAAAATCATTAGCTTTTACCATTTTAAAGGACCTCTTAGTTAGGCTTATAACCCTGTTACTTGCAAATATAAGGCTTACAGCACAATACAGTAATTCTGTTTATGCTTGAAGGGAATTGGCAGGCATTCATAGTCAATTTATTACAATATAATCCTTACATTCAGAATAAATTGTAAATGAAATTTTATGAGCATTCCCAAACAAGGACATTCATGTGGGAATATAAAGATGTTTTGTAAGGAAACTACTTTCATTGTCCAAACAAACCACCACCAAAGACCCAGTAAGACAAAGCAGATAAATGTGCTCTCAGAGAAGCTGGACAAGAGAGGGACAGGAGGAAGGAGGAAGGGCTGAGGAGAGCACCAGGAGCAAGGTGGGGCAGCACTCAAGGATTCTGAGGGATACAGGTCTGTTCAGAAACAAAACGTCAGAGAGATGCTTAAAGGCAAGGGGATAGGAGAGAGGGAGGTCTCAAGGACGTTGCAAGGAATGGACCACCTGGGTTGAGTTCAGACACAGCATAAGGAAAGCAGCGTTTGTAACCAGCTTCAAAAGTGATGGCTGGGATTTCACCTACCGCCAGAGGAGCTAACACACAACGCTGCCCATGCCTCTGCACATAGGCAAACCTGCCCTGAGAAATTCCTCTAGAAGGAGTCAGGCAGGGCGTGCCACAGCAGGAGCAAAGGGCAATGCAGATGTGCCCTGATCCAGCTGTTTCCTCCACATGCCCTCCCCACAGACCCACTGCACAAAGAGGGCAGCGGAGAAGTCCACTGTTGCCTCAGGAAAAGAAAAGACTGAAAAAGGGCACCCAGGTGCAATCCTTACTTTTTATCTCCCAGGGCAACCACTAAAGCTGTGAGTCTTTGCAATGTCTCCTTCCCTGCCAAATTCCTTCTTCTAAGCAAATATTCCTGGGAAATACCTGTCCCAGGGGTGCAACAGCTGAACTGTCTGCAGTAAGAGGACTGCAGACCTATGTTAACCTATGCTCTGTTACCTATGCACTTCCAAAGGCTCAGTGTCCTATGACCAAGCAAGGAATTCACTAAACAAAATTACATTAATATACTCCTTCCCTCCTCATTTTTTGGGTAGTTCTTAAATGTCAGTAGGCAACCAAGCAAGCAGGAAGCAGCTCAGGAACACAGATTTTTCCTCTCACCCTTTGTTACCACTTTTGTTCTCTGAACATCAGCAGAAAAGGCATAAAAACATATATTTTTTTCAACCAAGGCCCCTGCAAAGCTTTACTGGAAGTTGTATACATAGGTATGTCCCTTCACCTACAAATTAAAAATTTAGAGCTACCAGTCTGAATATACAGATGTGCTCGTGTGCAAGTTTGGAAGGTAGCCTACCACGGGGTTCACTCCTGTGCCACCTGTCCACAAGCTCTGAACACCAGGGCTGGAATACAAAACTAAAACTTCAATGGGAAGGATTTGAAATAGATTTTGTTTTGTTCCAGGAGAGGGGTGAAAAAAAAGAGAACATAATATGAACCAAACAACAGAGGGTAAACAGACATGAAACAAACACTGAAAATTAGGAAAAAAATAAACAAAACATGCAAATTAAATATTGATCATTTAACAGAAACAACTGTTCAAAATGAAAAACAAATCCTAGAAAACCCATCTCATATGTATTTTATTATTAGTTGATCATGATTTCACATATGTAGTCCTTGTTTCTCATTTCCCCTAACAGCATTCCTTTTTTTTGTTCTTTACTCTTAAATGTGATTCTTTTCGGTGTAAGCAGTCTCCCTTCCACGTGGATACCTAGGCAGTGGTTCATGAAAACTTGTAATGTGGTCAGGGGAGACTGCTGTCATATTTTAAGGCAGCAAGAGGTAACGTACAAGTCTGGTCAGACAGGGAAATACGACAATCACTACTTGCTCTGCAGCTGAAAAGCAAAAGTGCTACTAGTAAAACGAGCAAAAAAAGGAAGAGAAAACCAAAAGAGCTCTTACCAGCTTTAGTTTAAATTCACTCATCAAAGAGGACGCAGACAGAGACTGCAAGAATTCTGGTATTTCTACATTAAATACAGGTAGTAAGTTAAAAAAAAAAAAAGTCCGTTTTTAGATTTACAAATTATCTAAATGATATCTCTTAATACAAATTATTTAGGAAAATCCTTTGTTTTCCTCCCTAACCAACACCCTTCTCTTTACCAACATCTTACAAACATGAAAGATACTGGTTTGTAAGTCAACATACAGGTTCTCTGTGTGATTTTTCAGCTGATAATATTCTCCATGATTATGGTCCTAAAAAGATATCAGTCTGCTTTGGAAGATATCGATCAGTTATATGAAACAACATGAATTTGGCTTTTCAATATCATTGCATCACTAATATTAGCCGTAACTCTTACTCTGTATTCCCAAACAAAACATTTCTGTGGAAGGCTAACTGCCAGCAAAAAATGCAAGTAAAAATGACATTGTACTCTTAACTTTCCCCATGAATCTAGAGATTCTATCCCCACCTTCAGCTTCAGACATTTTCCTTTGCATAACCAGGGCAAAAATAGCACCTATTTGTAATACTAAGTAGCTACAATTACAGATCCCAGTAATAATCAAGGAAAACTAAATACAATGCTTCACATGTAACACATTAAACCTGAAGTAAGGGACAATCCATATGCAGATGCTTCCATAAATACAAATTTATATTTTCTTTTGCCATGTGTACACACGCTGTGTACAGAAGAACAAGAGCAATGTTAAAGCACTCTTGAGTGTTGCTATCCGTGATTTTTAGTTACAGGACCAAGCTCCTCATGCTAGACAGCTGTACTTCCCATTATGAGACACATCTACAAATGAATACCATATGTTCTTACACAATATAATATGCACACAGGGAAATAAAAAACATTTGCTGCATGCAGTATTAAGTCATATATGAAAACTCCATTTCAATTAAATTGAAAACATCATATTATGACAGGGACCTAAGCCTGCAATTTGGGGGGAAAGGGCAGGGAGTGGAGGACGGGAAGGCACCCTGAATGGGCCTGACCTTGGTGCACAGAGCAGAGGCATTTCTAGGCAGGTGTGAGGCCAACAAGAGCAGAAGCCGCAGGGCGCCCCACGAGTCCTTCACTCCCAGCTTCCCAGCTGCACTGCCTGACCACTCTGTCCTGTCCTCAGCCCTCATGACACCTCACCACACTGGGCAGGATCTTACTGGCTTTCCAGCACTGAAGCGATCACCCATACACCCTAAAAATTAGGGAACCAGTACACAGCAACAGTGAAGGGGAGGTGATGAGGGGACTGAACATCTCTGGGCCAGAGATGGGTGACAAATACATCCTCTGAGCTCAGGCAGGGTGACACAGTTAAGTCCCTTCCTACCAGAGGTATTAAAGTAAACTCCCTTTTAATACTGTCTGCACTGAAAATGCGTACTTGCAATCTTAAAAGTTTATGTGGATACAAGAAATTTTGATCATATAGCCAATTCTATCTCAGAGGATAAAGAATAATTCCTTTGACAAAATAAGGCACCTGGACAAAGTCATTTGTAAAGAACTATAGAAGTGTTGACAGACTGACACAGAAATAAAATCACACATTTGTTCAGCATGAAAAGGGTTTGAAACCTACAATGAAAGTCAACAGAGCAATAGCAATTGATGTAGAAACTTTGTAACAGGAAATTTACAACACATTTTAACATAAAAATGAAAAGGAGACTTTCAAAGAAGGACAAATGCCCGTATACGTAAATTATACTATTTTCTCAATTCTGAGTTCTCTAAATGCAAAACCAGTGTGTGCACTTTACAGCTTCTGCCACTCTTGTTGAGAGTTTTCACCAGAGGTGCTCTGGTCTCCTTCATCTTTGAAAGTCAGGAAGGTCCAGTGAAGAACTTAGGGATATTTTCACTGACTGTGCCCTCTAGGCAACTGACTTAATTTTCCCCTTTTTGTTGTCTCATGAGACCTCACTTGGAAGTAAATCAGTTAGAATTATTTGTACAGTGCCCTCTCAGAATAAATATGACTTTTACTACCAAGTATGTACACTATTGTTTTGAACAATGAAGTAACAAAGCTGCCTCTTCACCAAGAGTGCCAAAGCAGTGCTTTGGCCCCAGTTCCTTCTTTGCTCACACAAGCTTCACACCTGTGCAACCTCAGACAGCCCCAGGGGGTGCCCCCAAGCACGACACCTCCAGGCCACCTCACTCACATGAGGCCAACACTTCTCGGAGCAGTCTAAATCCACACCCCAAAACAACCATGTGTCAGACCCCAGGATCTCCCCATCCTTACCGGCAGACTACCACCAAGACAGCACAAGCAGTAAGGCAGCCAGCCTGCTGTACATCCAGTCCAATTCAGGGGAAGGGCAAAGGTGCCTCTTTACTAGGAGAGATTAAATGGGAAATTGCTAGCAGGACTGTCGGAGGATCATGTGATAACATCGAGCAGAGCCAGCCAAATGTACAACTGAATCACGCCACCAGCCCAGTGCAAAAGTTAACTCTCTGAGGTTACAGTAGAGAATAATTCTTTATTCAGAAATAGTGATGGGTCTACATCCATGGAAATAGCATCAGCATCACCTCAGCACTGCACCTCCAGCCAACAGCTAGGCTTTCTTCCACCAGCAGACATCCAAAGTAACACAGTCACCTTTTGAGTAGTTAAGCCACTTCCCAAAAAATATTGCTCATTAATCTTGACACAGCAGAAGACTTGAATTCCCAGAACTGTACAAAGGACTTGGGATGGACCTTGTCATTAGCTTTTCCTTAATCCCATTTAATCCCAGAGGTAAATAGTATCCTAATGCATCCTATTGCAAGGCATCCTTTAAGGAAACCAGAGCGTACAGGTCACATCTGTCCACTAGCCTGCCATAACTGGATATGCCAGACAGCTTGCCCTTCTTCCAAACTATCGAGCCAGAGAATCAGAGGCCAGCACACCCTGGTGTACCCAGCTGAAGGAACATGAAAGACATGTCCCTCATATCTCCTTAACTGTAACAACTTTCCCAGTGTTATGAAGAGCTCACCCAGGCAGACAACAAGCCAGCAAACTCCCACCTGCCTAGCAGCAGCAGATTGGTGACAAACATGCAAAGCAGATGCTCTGAGGAAGCAAAATCTGTGGCATGAGGGATCCTCCATAATGGAAAAGGACAAAGCAATATCCTCTTCTCCTCTTAGGGTCACAAGCTTCCTCCTTAAGAAACTAAATGGATGTGAATCTCCTTCCAGCAGCCTGGCATAGCTGAATGTCCCATGACAACTCACTGTAGGACCACTCTCCCATTCTTCTCTGATGGCAACCAGCAGGAAGCAAACTGAATGACACATAGACTCACAAAGCTTGAAAAGCTTTTGGTGATGGTGGACTTCCTGAGGTAAAATTGCCAAGCTATTGTTTGACCCGGGAGGACTGCTATCAGTGATGGATACATTGTACTAAGGGATCAGGAAGAAGACCTGGGAAACTCATGCTCTGCACCTCCACAGCTAGTGAGGTCAGCTACAGGGCAGCTCACACATCACTACATTGAAGTATTTTTCTTGAAGATGACAAGGCATGTTGGGAGTTATTTTTAGTCATTTCCTTGTTTAAAGTACTAGCAATGGTTTCTTGCGAGAGCAGAAGCTTGAAATGGGACAAAGGATCATCTCTGACTAGCTAACAACAAGGCACAGAACCAAAGTAACAATTAACCATAAAAAAATCAAAGCTTTAAAATACTACAATTCCCGCACTAGTTACTGTGCAAAGTATTCATCCTACCTGCAAAAGTATCTTATGCTTTTAGGATATGTTTACCTGAAGAGCTTTAATTTTCCACCTTAAGCAAAAAAATCTAAATTCATACTAATATTTTGACTCAGATCAATTTCATCAGTCTTCAGAAGAATCTTGCTATAACTTAAACTACAGGTAAGTGACTAAAAGTTCTTAACATCAGACAGAAAAAAAATCATTCCCTAATGATACAAAGACTATACTGACATAAATATGTCTTTCAATTAAAAAATAAATAATGCATTAAAAAAAAAAAAAAGAAGGATAAGTACTAAACATGTTTAGCAGTTCCAAAGTCCTTCAAAAGTAAGGTAATGTCAACTGAAATAGAAACAGAATACTTCCTCATGTCAACAGTGTGGTGGTATAACGGAGTAAAAACACAAGTGATGCACAACACAATTGATCACCACCCACTGACCAATGCCCAGCCCATGCTTGAGCAGTGATCAGCCTCTCCTGGCCAACTCCCCCCAGTTTATATACTGAACATGACACTCCATGGTATGGAATATCCCTTTGTCCAGTTCGGGTCAGCTGTCCTGGCCTTGCTCCCTCCTGGCTTCTTATGCACCTGCTCACTGGCAGAGCACAGGAAACTAAAAAGTCCTTGACTTACAGTAAGCACTACTGAGCAATAATCAAAACACCAGTGCGTTATTGACATTATTCTTGTACTGAATCTAAAATACAGCACTGTGCCAGCCACTAAGAGGAAAATTAACTCTCTCCCAGCTGAAACCAGGACAGCAGATGTGACCTTGATTCTTCTATTTAATAAGAACAGTATCTCTTCCTAGTGATTTGTGCAAGATAATCTACCTGGAGAAAACTTTCTTAACTATTGAAACTCCTTTGGATCAAAATTGAATTACATTTTTATGCTTTTTATATTTTTTTATACTTCATATATTTTTATATTTATGTGACAAAATTTGGAGGGTGAGAAAGAAATAGGGGCTCAAAAAACCTCAGGAGACTAACATAACAGAACACGATACAAAAGGCACCAACCTTGTCCAGAATCAGAGGTTGTGCACCTGTGTCCACACCCTGCCACACACAGGGGGGAAAAATGAAATCAGAAAGCTAAAGACCAAGGCAGGATGAAGGGAAGGTTCCTCAGCCTGGGCTCTAACTCACATGAATGCAGCTACACAGCTCTCTGATGGGGTGATACTGGTGCTGGGCTACAGTATGAGCACAGTGCACTGGACATGTGCCACTACTCAGCATACCCCAGTAATCTGTTTTCCAGGAGGATACCCAGCATTCACACAGGAAGGAACACTCCCACTGCTAAAAGATAGCCAAGAACCTGGCTCCAGGCTCCTACAAACTTACACACAAGATGAGGTTACAGTACTCAGTTTGAAAGGCTTGAAAAAACTGTCATTTCAGGTTGCTTATGCTGGGTGCTTTGTCACCCTGTTTCATCCCATTCCATCCCATTCCATGCCCACTTCTCACTGTCACAACCCTGTGATGACCACCAGTCTGGCTCCAAAAGCACTTTTTTACCCTACCTAGCTCTCACCTGCAAACTAACCAGATCTCACTTAGCAACTTCTGCAAAGTCATACAACCAAAACTGAATTTATGCCTAATCTGAATGTCAGAGATTAGGTGTACACACGTATTTTAAATTAAGAGAAATTTTAACAAGCTATACTGAGGTGTGTTTACTGACATCTATATCAAATAGTTCTGCAAACAGACATGAGCAAAAATATGTAACTGAATGTTTTTCTTACACTCCCTAATACAGGATGACGAAGCCTTCTGAAACAATCTCTTCAAAAACTCCAGCAAGACCCAAAACACTGTGACAAATCACATGAATTTTAATACCATAGATCTTCATAAGCTCTTTTCTAATTTCAAGTCCAAAGTGCCAAACATCAGCTTTCACAGCATGAAGCTCATCGTTTCCCATAGACTTTCATAAGCAGCTCCTACTTACTAGGAGAAAAAAAGATTCTGTGTTAGTTTGTTCTTTTATGTACCATCCACAGTGAGGAGTTCAAACAAACAGGGTTCCTTTCTTACCTTTCACCTCAAAGGAGAACAAGTATCACAGTGTAAATACCCTTTTCAGAAAGGGGAAGACAGGCACTGGACAGATGCTTGGACATTTTCGTTAGTACATATTATCAATAACTTACATTTGTAAAATGTCCTTGATATTTAATATCTTAGTCTTTTTTACTCTTAAACCAGAAAATATTACTGAACTTTAAAGTTAGGTTGTGTTTCCTATAGGAAATCATGCAAGCTATTCTGATTATACTTCTCATTTCCAATATTGTTTTCATGCACTACCTTGGGCACTAAGAAACCAAAGCAATCTCTCCAGTGCAAAGTTCAGAGCAAAGAAAGGTGTGTTTAAACAAGGCACAGATCAGCAAGCTTTTAAGAGCTTATCACTGGATGACCAACCATAATTTAGAAACTGCACTTTCATTTACCTCATTAAAGTCTGTGGAAATCTAAGCTGGGCTTTTGTTTCTTTTGATGAGGCAGGCTGCACGGTGACACGTGCAGACAATGAGAGGAAGGCAGGTTATCAGTAGCTCTGTAGGATGAGTGCAGGTGTTCTCTGCAGTGCAACGCACCTGGATTCCAAGGATCTGTTCTCACATCGGAGCCTGCTTTTTGCAGGCAGAGGCCGTGCACGACTGAATCGCTGGACAGCGTGAGTCAGGACTAAGTGAGCTGGAGACAAAGCTTACGCCAGCTTTAGAGTGGTTGTTAAAGGACAAGCTGTACCTGAACTGACTGAAAACCTGTCAGTACGAAGTTAAGCCATCAAATATCTTTTCAACAAAACTGAACCAATGGAGCTAAATGGTACCAGATGAGCCTCTCACAGGATGTGGCCATAGCCACTACCAGGACTCACAAAAATGAGTTAACATGTCATATCACAGCCCCACAGTGATCACATTAAGCTGGCACAGATGGAGGCTGCTGCCAGAGGATTCTGTCAAACCCCCCTTTCCTGTGAGTTTCCTTCACTCCCCTTGTGCCAACACCATCACTGATGTAGCAACTTGCTGAGTTAGGCCAAGGAACTAATCTGCCCAAAAACAACACTTGCAAAAAATATTGCTTTCAGTTGAATTTTTTGTTAATCCAGCTCAACCTACTCAGTCAACTCAGAAATGCCAATGTCAGGGTAATAAAAATATTAGGAAGGTGTAAGTGAGAGATGGAAAGAAACTCTACTTTGAGTGGTGTTCCCCACTCCTTTCAGCCCCCATTTAGCTCAGCCTAGTATGACCATGACCTGCACACACCATCACCGCACATCAAAACTTCTGCTGGTTCAGAACAAGCCTTAGGAGACACTCCGAGAGGAAAGAAAAAATCAAATATTTTATCTTTTCCATAGAACATGAAGACATTCCTCAAGTCTACCCAAAATACAGGCTTCTCAGGAGAAGATAATGCAGCCAAGCCACCTGAATGAGTTTAGCAGGGCATTAAGCCCACCCTCTGAATGAGTTATAATGATGGGGACAACCACTCCCACAATGATAACACCATTATCAATGTTCCCTTATCCAGCTGTGGAAAAGGCAAGCAGGCTGTGAGGCTCCAGAAGCTACACTACGGATCTGTAAAGACCTCTTATTTTCTGAGCAACTGATGAGAAAGAAAGCGTCTTCCACTGGCCTGTGTCAACCATAGCTCTGGTGTCCTGCTGTGACTGGCCACTGAGCCACAGCTGTGCATGTGTGACAGCACTGACAGGGCTTCCTCTCTCTTCAGTAGCCGAAGCTTCTGGTTATTGTTCCAAGCCTCTTGCTTTGTATCTGGGATCACAGACTCATAACTACAGCTATAACCAGAATTATTACATGAATTCTTGGGCTACTCCAAGCCTATTTGTGCAGCTAAAATCTAACCTTGCACTTTCTTAATCCAGGGGCAAAGCTCCCTGTTACCTCTGGATACAGTATACTCCTGGACCTTGCTGTTGTATTTTATTAAAGGCAGAGAATTTCTGATAGAGATGACACTCCATCAGTGCCCTTGAGTCTAACCATTGTTCTGACAATTACATACTAATCTGTTAAAAACCATCAACTGATTAAAAACACTAAAATTTGAGCAATGTAATTTACTAAGCACATATTGCTAAACATTGACTTAACAATTCTCACACATCATCCTAATTATTGTACTGTTTTTCAAATAGGGACATGAATTCAAAACATCTGACTTCCCAAAGCCAGAGTAAAAGCTGTCTGGGTGCTTAGGGACTGCTGGAGTGGAAGGAGGAGGTGGAAGAGGGGTAAATTAAAGATGTACTGATGCTAAATCAAGCAAAAGGTGCTAACTGTTCTGCTGCAGTTTGGCACTGAGTATGATAAGGCATGATAAGGTATTTATTTATTTGCTGAAGACAACACTATTCTTATTTTGTTGCTTTCTCATGTGTGGTGTACCTTCAACCACTATTCTAAGTATGCTAAAAACATTCAGACTTGCTCCTCCTCAAATACCTCACCTCAAATACTTCACCCCAAACCATTTTAAATTCCCCAAGCATACTGGGGGCCCTGTGGAGGAAATATTTTAACACATTTTTATTGTCATCTTTTGGCCTAAGAAGCCTCCCTAGGAAAGAAGAATGTTGTAGAAAGATGACAGACAAAACATCTGAAATTAGCAAGGAATCATTTCTAGTCTAACAGGATTGGGATGCTGTATCAGGAAGGGCAGGGAACAGTCACAGAACAAGAGGGAATATTGAGCAGCTTGAGCCAAGGGGGAATATTGAGGACATGAAAATATGACCAGGTACTTAACTATTTCTGTGCATGCTTTTATTCTGCTGTAATACAAGGGAGCTAGCCCAAAACAATAACCAAAGAATAAGTTCATAACGTCAACTTTTTTTAAGAGTGCAGAGGTGCTCATCCCATACACTGCTCAGGATATCATCAAGAATATACCTCAGAAAATGATGGCTAAAATTGTACTTAAGGAATTAATCAAGTCTGTCTATTTTTCACATGTCCAAATAATAAGAAACAAATCCTCCCTTTTTTTCCTTATTTATTTGGCTGTAAATACTTAAATTCCCTGCCTGAACGTGATTATTTTGAGACCATGACTCCAAGGCAGAGGCAGGTTCATTGCAAAACCAGCAGCCCTCACAAAATAGCCTGTTGGCACATTGCAAGTACTCAGAGCTTACGAGCAGGGGATTTTTCTTCCCCTGGCCAAGCAGATTTACCGAGGAGTCTGGAACGACAGTCAGTGAGTCATGCACAGCCGAATCTGCAACACCACTCACAGCGGGGACCTCGCTGTATCACTTACTGTAATTACAGCCTCCCTTCAGCCTCAGAGTCTCAAAGACAAAAAAAAATGAAGGTGCACTTTTAGTAACTCTAGTAAAAAAAAGCACCAACAATAGAGAAGGGTGCTGGCACTGCAAATGTTACTCAAACATGTATGAGTAACCTTTTAAAACCTTACAGCTTTCAGCTCCTGCTTCACTAGTAACAGTTACAAAACAACAGTAAAATATTGGCAATAATAATAGTTTATAACATTTTTAATCTTCAGTGGCAACATCAGCAGACTGAAAATGCCATTAGTCTTATTCAAAAACAAATGTAACAATTCTGCTCATCAAAGAGAGAGAACTTAGAGAAACAATTAACTGTTCCACTATGCTACACTTAGAACACTGGAGTTCAGACTTACACAGCTCTTCTGGCACTTTGCTGATGAGTTCCATTCCAGTTTTGCATAAAGTCTACATGCTTATAACACTCAACTAGTAATATATTGCATTATGCTCAGTATCATCCAGATTTGTACATACTCAAGCAAAAAAGAGAAAGCCCGTAATTAAAGTATTCAAAAAGCCTTTAAGTTTCTCATTCCTAATAGCTAGACAAGCATGACATCTGATACTCTGTATGTTATTAAAATAAAAAAGAAAGCCTATATACAGAGGGCCCTGATTTTCCTCTTTTATGCTATGTAGCTCTACTGATTGAGCAGAGTTACTCGTTTGTGTCTATTTAAGGGTTTGTCTGACACAAAATAGAACTCAATAGACTGTTTGTCCTGATAGTGAAGGACATTGAATAAAATCTACCCCCACAACATAAAATAATCGAAGTCACCTACTGAACTGGGCTTGTTGAAACAATGTTGCTTTATCATACTGACAAATGCTGAACGGGTGTCTAAGTGCAAGAAACAGTGACCATGTCCGCATAATGAGGACTGCACTGAAAGAGCTTCAGCAGATCTAGGGCTCAAAAATGACATGCAAATTGAAGGGAGTTCCACCAGGATTATTGGAAAAACAAGATGGCATGACTGCAGTGCATACAATGGGCTAAGGTGGTAATCAGCAGCAAGGAAGTGATTTTACCTGTGTAGGTGACACTAAGGAGACAGACACTGAAGCACTGCATGTAATTCATGCTGGAGGGTGAAGAAAAAGCAAAGCAGAAGGGCAAATGTAAAGACAGATGCTGAAAATGCTGAAGAAAAGTGTCACAAAAAGGATTTTCAGGCTGAAAAAAACAAAGGCTCAAAGAGAATCAATTGTTCTGCCCACCAAGATAAAACCAAGCAGAAAGCTGACGACTGGTAACAGGCACTAGGAGAGCTTTTTAATCAATTGGCAAGACATAGCAAGAACCAAAGGCAGGAGCAAGATAAATTCAAAGAAGAAATAAGGTGCAGACTGGGGGATGGGGAACCCCGTGAAGCAGGAATCCAGAATCAAGGGAGCAGGAAATGTTGGGATACCACATCTTGCCGTCAGTAGATCAAGTTACTGGGATTAATACATCAGTAACCAAGCAACACATTAAGGGTCTGCCATATACTCCACATTTATACATGCATGGAGTACAAAAGACACAAAAGCGACTCTAAATAAAGCAACTTTGTGCCTTGTGGCCTGTCAGCTCTCGCTGAAGATGTCAGTAAGCATTGGACAATAAACATTGTTTAAATTAGCAGGCAAACCCAAGGCAGGAAAGATTTTTCTAATGCATTCAGATGAAGACTGTGCTCAAGCAAAACCTGTAGCAGATAAAAAGACTGAGATGGTTTTGTAAAGGCAGCTGCAGTGGGATGGATCTTTGCTCTGCAGATAGTCCTTTCTGCTTTTACAGAAGCAAAGCAACACATGGAGGGTACTGTGCTGAGCCATCCCTATACTGGCATCATGAAAAGTTACAGGGGTTAGGAACAACAATTGCTGTGATGACAGAGGGGACCTGGAATCCCTTCTGTACAAGTAGATTGCAAATGAAATTGCAAAATGCTCCACCAACTTGAGGCAGTTGTGAGTAATCAGCTTGTGAGCCTGCTGCTTGTACACTGAGCATCCTATGTATCCCTCACAGTACTTTACTCCTTTATGCTGGATTTCACTGCTTTTCAATTTCAAGAGTGAGTCACTGGTAGGAAAATAGGGAGAGAGGAATGAGAACTTTTCTCTCTGAAATAAAGGAGATGGAAAATGACCTTGAAAAAAGGCATGATTTCATGCTTACTACTAGATTTCTTCTTGGCTTAAGATACAAACTATTAAGACTTCAGATTAAACTGAGCAAACATTTGAACAAAGAATGAGGCAGACTATTCCGGTAAGGAAAGAATAAACTCCACTTGTATGTGTGATCTGTAATGTCTATTATGGTCAATGTTTGAAAAAATCATATCTTGTGGGCAATTCACAGCACAAGTCTTTGTTATTTCTCCACGCACAAAGGACACCTATCATTCGGGTTTCTTACTCAGAGATCAAACAGCAAGTGAGTGATTTAGACCACAGCTGTCTGTAGAAAACACCACATATTTTATGTCCCTCACTTGTCACCCATCCCCAAACTGAATACATTTGCTACCACTACTAAGTCTGTAAAGCCCATATTTACAAAGATACATAAAATTAAATATTTTTGTTTATGCAGACTTATACAGTAACCCACAAAAAGGAGCACTTCTCTACAACAAAACCCAGCTGAGACTGCCTGGTTTCACTGCCACACAGATCCGAGCTTTAGCTGGTGTCTCCCAAAGTCAGGCAGATTCAGTAACAAAGCAGGATAGTGAAGCTCAGGGGCTGCAGGCCCTGACTAGAAGGTGTCATTCGAAAGAGGAGACCTGAGGTGGCAGCAATGCTCTCTCTTATAACACTTTTTTCCAGAACTGGCCCAGGATTTAGTTCCATCTCAGAGAAACTCAACTCATTGTTCTCATTTTGCAAGTGAGTACCAGCAAACCAAATGCAAAATTCAAAAAAGGCAAAGAAGGGAGAGTGCATAGAACTGCAGAGCCTCTGAGGAGGAGCAGCCGTGTCTTTGGAGTCTTTCTTGAATTATCAGCAATACGAAGACTTACAGGCTCTTTGGAAGTATACAAAGTGAAACAGGCACTGGCTTGCAAAGCTTCAAAACTCAAACTAGTCTTCCAACGTAAGTTAATGCAGTGCACTGGAGCGGCAGGAAAAGTGCACATGCTGGTGAGCAAGCACAGTGACTCACTGGAAACAGATACAGGGAGGCTGCCACATGACAAGTACTGACAGGAGACAACACGGAACAGCAGCATCCCAAATAGGAGAGGTATGGAGAGGAAAGCAACTCAATTTCCAGGGGCCAATACATTCAGAATCATTTATCTATTACTCAGTTTGCATTTTAGGCTTGGCTCTTGAAAATGTCATGCCGCAGAAGTTTATTTGCCTCATGTGCTGGTGTCCTGGTGCAGTCAGTTCTGCATGCACACTGCATGCATCCACTTGTTATAAATCTATTCCCCATGCACTGAATACTCCAGGCTTGGTCTCAGCCTTATAATCACATCGAAAAAACACTTTTACATACATATATTTGCATACACACACACATTCACTCACTCTTCAGGAGAGAAATAGTCCTGTAGAAGACCCCCTGGATGGCATTTGATTGCCTGACGGCAAGCCCACGCAGCCATATGAGGAGAATGTTGAAATATCTGAAATACCTACATGTGGCTGGCATATATGACACAGGATCTGTGCTGCTTTCTGACAAAGTAGATGGGGTAAAATTCCCCGGGAACCTAAATGGCACTGGAACCTATGCTTGCAGGTTTGGATTTCACATGTATGAGGGTGACATATCCATGGTCAGACACTGAAAGAGAGTTTTGGACTGAAACCTGTCTTGGTTTCCCCAGCCCATATAACAACAAATGGTTCCATGGGAAGACAGAAATGATTTAAAATTTTGTGTATGGATATCATAAAGAAAAGGACACCAAAATGCAAGTAGCATGACAGCCAATAAGGCATTACCCTGCTCTAACAGGTTAAAGCTAGAAAGTAAGCAAATTAAGGCAATAATGAATAGAGAGCTATTAAAATTGAATTTGATACTGTGTATCCTGCCTTTTTGATTTCTCTGAGAAAATTCTTAAGAAGACTATTTAGGTAGACCACAGAAATCACCCACAACCAATATCTATACCATATTAAGATAATCCTTTAACTGCTACTTTAAAGCAAAATGCAAAATAAACTTCTCTATGGCAAAGACAGCAGCTCTGATGTTATTTTATGCATCACTACTGTTAAGGCAATATTCCTAAATTGACAAACTTGGAAGTAATCACACTGAGGCTGTTCTAGATTTTAGCCTACTGAACCAATGGTAAGGTAAGCCTTTCCAAAAAGTAAGTATTTCAGAGACTCACTGTGCCTTTAAAGGGCCAAAAAAACCCCAGAACAGACAAGTAGCTCAACAATCTATTAGATCAGTAAAATTTTAAGTCTTATGAAGCAAGAGTTCTCATACGCCTGAAGGAAAAAGAAATGGATAGGAAGTATAGCTCTTTCTTTCCTGGGATGTCACTTTGTTTGGAGCACAGCTAAGCTATTGCTTTTTCCAGGATGCCCCAGTGCCACGCTTCCCTCCAAAGATAAAGCAATTTCTAACACACACTGTTTTGAATGCCTATGAAAAAAATAATTCAACATAATTTCTCTATTAATCTTTCCAGAAGAGCTGCTTCGTTACAGCTGCTACTGTATTGCATTGCCTTCCTAATATTCTGATCCCCGTTAAAATTTACAGAGCTTTCAAATTAGCAGGGAGATGCCAACCTAGATACTGAAAGTTGTTCTCACTTTTTTTATTTTTTAAAAAGGCAAAATAAGCTCCATTTCACATCAGTAACAAAATACAAAATCTGGACTGCAGAACCTGTCCACTTAGACACTGTGAAGAGCCTAATGGAAGAATTTATTTCCATAAAATATTTCAGAATTATATGGGTTTGGGCATTATTAGTATCATGCAGCTCTGCACATCTGGGAATGTTGACAAAGAAGGAAAGTAGTTAGAATAATGGGATGGAGCCAGTGGGAGAGAAATCCCACAGAAATGTTACAAATGTTACATTTCAGGAAAGTTTTGCTTGTTTGTTTTTAGAAAGACCAAAAGAGAACAAGTGGCCATTCCCCTCCCTCTCTGTTCCCATGAAAGTGCTCCCAATCTCTCTCACTTCAGAAGTGGGAAGACACTGGGGATGCACAGCAGGAGGGAGGTAGTCAACCAGGACCATGGAGCTGAGATCCTGGTTAATGAAAACAGGAGAAACAGACATAAGGTTCAAATTTAGAGTGGCACAGCAGAAAGGCAGAGGTATCCTTAAGGATTTTAGTTTAATGAGCAAAGTGGCAAATGGGCATGGCCAGGAAAGCTGTACTACTGCCATGGTGGAACTCAGGCAAACTAACTGTGGGAATCCTCTGTTCTGACAGCTGAAACATGCACATTTGTTTGCTATAATTACGGAAATGAGACCACTTTTCACATTTATTTCCCCTTCTCTTAATCCCAAACCGGAAACATTTGTGAAGGATTGCTATTACTTGCTTGGCAATGTCCCAGTTTACCCAGGAGGCTGTCCACAGAAGCAGCTGCAGAGGAGTTGGAATCTCATGAGATTGCTGCTCCTAATGGTGTGGCATTAGCACAGGAGACAAGTTTCTTAAGACACAGAGAGGGACTGTGCTCAAGTGTCCAGGGCCTCTAGGGGCTAAGAGTCTGCTGCTTAGAGCCACATACCCAGACAGCTACGCGTAAAAAAACGGGAACCGATCATAACAGTCTACAGATACACAGATCTTTACTCAGAAGTCATCTCAAGGCAGGGAACACATTTTTTAACTTATCCCTCCACCTCCATGGAGAGTTTGAGGAGAGTTATGAGAGGCAAAGAAACACCACAAACAATAACAGAGAAGTTTTTGGATTTTGTGATTTCTTGCAAAAATATACATATTTTCCATTCCACTGGAAATGGCCAGGTCTGCAGAGACCTTATAGATGTAGCTAAGATGACATCAGGACTTCAAGTGAGGTTAATAAATAATATTAGTCATGGAGAAGGAAGTACCTCAATAAAAGGAGAACTTTGTGGTTCTAACATGGGGTAGGAGGTATTTCTCAGTTCAGTCCTTGCTTCTGTTGTGGCCTCTTGGGTGTGACAGATCACAGTGCATCTGTTATTTTTTGTCCAGGGTGATCCACTGTACTTCCTTCTATCTTCTTTTAATCACACTATAATCTCTTTGATCACACACACTCTTCCTATGCACACGTGGAAACAGTGTGCCAGTTTCAATGCCTTCCCAGTTTCAGCTGCCATCTCAGCATTACTAAAAGTACTGTCTTTATCAATGGGACCTTTGTTGACAATTTCAGCAAGGAAGAGGCAAGTCTGAATGGGCCATAAAGACACAAGTCAGTCCTTTACACAGCAGTCCCTCTGGTCATTGCTATGGAAAAGCCAGTAGTGACTTCTGCCTACATCAAACATGTGCTGTGGGGCACTAGGAGGTCCATGTATGTGAAACTGGCTTCTTGTCCGTTATCAGTTTCAATGAAAAATGCTTTAAAAAGTTTGCCTTGTCCTTACCTGCACCTTCCTCCCGTTTATCACATTCACAAAAAGAAAAAAAGGCAAATTACAAAGATACAAAGTAGTAAAGCGCAAAGAGATTATAGGAAAATCTATTCACTGCATCCCACCGACAGCCTGATCCCAAAGACACTGCGGTCCAGCGCCCCCGAGGCCACGGGACAGCACTCACCGCTGCGACCCACAAACCCTCCCCGCTCCGAGCCTGAAACCGCACTGGCCGGAACANCAGCTCGGGTCTAACACCGACAATGCACCCGGGCGGCCACGGGACTGTTCTTGGATACAAACGCCTTGACAACAGCCGGCGGCTGCTGTTTGCACTCAGCTCTCGGCGGACCAGCAAAACGCCTGGGGTTTCCTCGACGCGCGGAGCGTGTTACAGAAAGGGGCGGGAAAAAACCCAAACAAACCAACAAACAAAGGAAAAACCATTTGGGAGCTGCGGGACACGGCGCAAAAATGGGCAAACCCTTTAGCCTCGGGGCCGGAGAAAACCCCTTCTCCCGCGCAACAGGTTCCCGCTGAGCCGGCTGCGCTCCTCCTCCGCGGCGCGGCAGCCGGAGCCGCCCCCGCCGAGC